>LPNX010141578.1:230669-277916 GCA_001517045.1 Pseudotsuga menziesii
TGATTTCCTCTTGGTACATTTTAAGTTAATGTGAAATATGATTTGATTAAAATTAGGCAAAGGGGGGACTCTAGATATACCCAAGAGTACTTGGAGTATGTCCAAAACTAAACCTTCAAGGCTACTCGCAAGGAATATATGGCATGAATGGAGTCTCTGAGACTATTGTTCATAATGCACCCAAAGGTGTAACGGAGATCAGCGCCTCGAGGTCACTTTTCAAAAGTTCCCACTTCCTTTGGGTATTTTGCCACCACTTACGGTTTGATTGAGGCGTTGAATTTTTGCCTGATTGTGGTTGATTGGGGAAGGTGAAGACTAATTAAACTAGTCACTCATGTTGCTTTTGATGCAGCTTGACTAATCAGATAAACTGCAGCCAAGTACAAAGCATACACACCGGATTCTTGTCAATTTTAGTGAGTTTTAAAGGATGTGTTTTCTTAGAAATAAAAACCCTCCAAGAACCTCTTTCGGTCCAAGTGGACCTCAATCGAGGAATCAAGGAGGGGGTTTATTTTAGAAAAATTAATCACAGAAATCAATTATAAGCAGCAAGCAGAAACAAATCATAAGTTTTCTAATTATTCCTACACGCATCTCTTTCCCCTTGCGGGTCAATTGGGAAGTGGGAAGACTACTTGCATTTAGCAGAGTTTTCGTACAATAACAACTATCAGACATCAGCTAAGTTCAGTCCATTTGAAATTCTATATGGCCGTAAATGCAACACTCCTATCTCCTGGAATAATCCAGTTGATAGATTAGTGTTAGGACTAGAATTATTGAAGGAAATGGAACAGATTGTGAAACAAGTGCAGGAAAATTTGAAGGTAGCACATGATCGGAAAAAGAGCCAAGCAGATTTGAAAAGAATCCCCAAAGAGTTCCAGGTGGGTGAGCATGTGCTTATAAAGGTAAGACCAAAGAAAATCTCCCTAAGACTGGGGAGTTGTGCAAAACTAGCACCACGTTACTGTGGTCCATTTCAAATTTTATCCAAAATTGGTCAAGTTGCATATCAGCTACCATTACCACCTAACTTGAAAGTGCATAATGATTTTCATATTTCTGTTTTGAAAAAGTATGTTCATGATGCTACTCATGTGATTGATTGGAATGTTGTACAGGTGGAACCAGAAGGAGAAGTTCTGGTGGAACTGGACTGTATCCTCGGGAGGAGGGAAATTACTCTGCGAAACCGCACAATTGGACAGTTGAAGGTGCAATGGAAGCACCTTAGTCCTGAAGAAGCTACTTGGGAACTGGAAAGTAAGATGCGGGAAGCATACCTGAATCTATTCCAGGAGGTTGTAGAGGATGAAGAATAAGTAACATCGATGACAATGTTACATTTTAAGGGGGTGTGTATGTCACATACCCCAATTTTGTAAAATAATGATAATTGTTTTTATTATATTCTTGAGACATTATGTTAAATTTAATGCTAAGAAGGAACTGATGACTCAACAGAGTCAACAGAAGTGGAATGCAATTCAAAATATTTTATTATTAATAAATAAATTGTGGAGACAACAACATGGGAGAGCTGTTAAAAAGAGGTTACTGGTCAAACTGGTGGATGGAACTAGGTGGAGGGCAAAAGACAAGTGGCAGCATCCTCAAACACTTCCTAAGTTGCAGGTGGAAACTTCCCTATATTTGGTGTCATGATCCTCCAAGAAACTGGGATCAGAGCAGGTGGCTCATTAAATGACAACTAACCCAAAAAGACCTAGGAAATATTTTAAAAGTACCCAATGAATAGAGCTGAGGCTACTCAATTATTTTTCCAGAGAAGAAACATTCAGGTGGAATGCTATTCAGGAAATTCATTTGGGGAAAAAGGGAAAAACAATAAGGAAGTTGTTCTGAGAGGATTGCTGCAGTAACTTGGTTTATTACAGCTTGTTAGCTGGGAGAACTTACTGATAAGTTCTGGATTAATACTGAGTTTGAAGACTGGTATCTGACTATTGCTGCACCTAGTTCCAGCCAGGGAGACCAGAGCAAGCTCGGGGGTCCTGAGGAGTTGTTTGAGCGCTCTCCAGGAGTTGGTAGGGAGGAAACGGCCTCCCATTGCTGTTGTTGTCCAAAGCTTAAGCAGGTTCTATCACTAAATAGTCTTGTATTAGTAACTATGAATGGTTGGATGTTATGTTAGTAGTTATTAAATGGTTTAGTGATGAGAGTGTTTTAGTTATCAGTAATAGAATCTGTGGATGAAAAATAATGACCCACTATGTTTTTCCACATTTGGGTTTACCAGACCATACTCCAGCACAGGGGTAAAAATTATAATAAATATAGCATGATGAGATTGTAGAATAGTAGATTGTTTCTTTACTTATCATCAGAAAAAGTATTTGTTTTACTAACAGCTGTTTAGGCTCATAGATAAACTTTTTCCTCGTACAATATATCATTTTCAGTAATTCTGTTATTTGTAAAGAACAGATAGAAGAATATAATAGTTGTACTAAAGAAAAGTCAGGCTAGGTATACTTGCGGTTTTAAAACCTTAGAATGTGTTTCTTCCTGTTTTTAAAGAATTTAATCTTCTACATGTTGGAAAGACAGAATAGCTAGATTTTCGAATTATCCTATAGGTATTTCAGTTCTTAGCAGGATTCTCATACAAAAAAACATATATGTATGTACATAGGTTATTCAATTAATTTCTGTTTTATCTAGTCATTTATAAACAATATGTGTAACTGTAGTTTAGAATTCTTAAAATATTAACTGGGTAAAATACTAACTATGCAGTAATCAGATTAGTTCCATTATGAATAAATCTTATATTTGTTAATTGGTTATTTTAAATGAGATATTATAGAATATAGAAAATGTAAGAACACAGTAGATAAATAATAATTTATCTTGTGTTTATAACTAATAAAAAATACAGTTGATAAATATAACATTTATAACATAGCTCTATTTTATATTTAATGAAACAATGTATTAAGTTATAATTTAAACAATAACTGGAATTGAATTCTACACTAAAAGGTTGTTCATAACAGATATCTAATTTACTGCAATAAAACACAAACTTATTATAGTGCAGGATAATAACTAAATGATAACATTTCCAACTCTCTCAGATAAAGGTAACTAAGTATCAATAATCAAAAGAATAATATTACTGATACATAAGGTATTATGCTTACAAAATATTCATTTTACTATATGTATGGTATGAACAAAGTATGTAAGTTAAAATTACTATGTACAGAAACAGTAATAATGGGTAATCTAGTCAATTTTAATATTACAAGATCAAACCTAATTTTTGTACTTGAAAGGAGAGTAACTGTTAGTTACTCAAGTACTTCACCATAAATATAAATTAAACAATTATAGCTACAGTATGCTCGTCCTATCAAGTCGATTTATTTAATACAGTTTAACTAAAGTAACTTACAGAGATATATTATTAACCCAGGATAAAATTCCAAGATCATGTAAATTTTCTTTTACGGCCGATCTCACATATTATTATTATTATTATAATATAAGTAAGCAAAGAAAGAGATAAATTGTAGCAAGGCACAGTAAACATAAGATAACTGAAAGGACTGTTTAACAACTTATGTATTAAGTTAGGGTTTTAACCCTGTAAGTACAAAAAGGAAAACTAGCAAAAATATAAAGTCGAGGGTTTCAAACCCCTTTTTCCAAGTTATTCTTTAACTTAACTTTTACACAGTCAAGCCAAGCAAGGAGTCTAAAAGAATTCTTTAAGCCACGACTTCTCCAAGTTTCTAACAACAGAACTAAACTACAGTTACGGCCTGAACTAGAGCATCCTTACGCAGCTCAAAGGCCTCATTAGCTACTAGAAAAACAACCAAAGAAAGTAGCAAGTAAACTGAAACCCCAAGGGTGACAGACTTGTCAATGCAACCATTTTGTTCCAGATGGACCAAGCAAATAGTAACGGCCATGGTTAAAAACCAGGCTTACCCGTAAACCTTGAACTGCTGTTGTAATCTCACACAGCCAAACAGAGGAAGGGGTCGACCTGTAACAAGAAGAATTCAATTAAAATCTTTTAGAAATGATTTTATTTACACTAAAAACAAATCAACAAATAAATTAAGAACTGACAGTCCTCTTACCAGAAAATTTGGGTAAAACGTGACCACCATCGAACTGTGCAACAACCACGACTTCAAGTAAGAAAACCTTCTGTAGAAAGGGAGGAAAGGGTTAACTACGCAGTACCCATCCAATACTGTCTCAAGGAACAATACTTCAGCACTCACGAAGGAGGAAGGCATTTGCATTCGAGGGTTTGGTCAGGGAACCGACGAGGGAGAAAACTCTAAGTATGTTTTAACAACCTTCGTAAAAACCCAAACAATGTCACAATAACACCTCTCTACAGGCAGTGGATGAACCTTCAAGGAGGAACAACGATGGGGAGGCTGTCACAAAGCAAGGTAACGACAGTGCCTTGAGGAAAATCGCAGCAGAACGAAGAATGACCGAAGGAAAAGGAAGAATGGCGGAGTTAGGGTTTGACTACGGCCTTTTAACACTCGAATGCATGGACAAGGAATTTCCACGTTATACGTAAATTTTAACCACGCTGTGGGTAAACTTGTATAGTTTTGGCAACTCAATTTTCCAGAAATGATTATCAATCATTTTAATCTTTTTCAAGGTTCTGTTTAACTCCACCATGCATGATTTATAAGTACCTAATGATTTGTCACCAAAGAATTTGTTAGTAATCATCAAGGTCATAAATTATCTTGTGACCCTTGTGAATATAATCATGGTGTTTAAAACAAGTATATCTTTTCATATATCGTATCTTAAGACTTTGCATACCTCTTCTCCTTACTATAAGGTTACTATCCAACATTTATAATCACCAAAAATGACAAGAGTATTTTAAAGCATAACTTAAGAGAAGAGTAGCAACATTATTCTCTTAGTAAGAACCTTGATTACAAGTGTTGGGGCATGCACCTTAACGGTCCCTAATTTTGGTAACTCCGCGGTTTTTGAGGAAGTTGTAAGTGGAGTTACGACTCAAAATAGTCTTAGGGGTGTCGGGGTTGAGTCCAAGTCCTCTTTTTGTAATAAACCCAAGGTTTAAATACAGAGTTTAGGGTTCGGGGTGCCCATGGTTTTGTGATAAGTGCACTATAAATAGGCACTCTTGTAACTAATTTAGGTTAGGATTTTTATTTAAGATGAATTGATGCGAAGCTAAGGCTATTTTGTAAGAAAAGGTTAAGTCCCAGCTTTGTGCATGGACAACCTCTGCAGCTGTGTGCGCAGAGGGTTTTTGGGTGATTAAAGAAATCTACAGCTGTGTGCGCAGAGGCCTGCAGCTGTGTGCGTGGCTTTAAGGACTTGAAGGGATCTACAGCTGAGTGCGCAGATTAGAACTATGATTTTAGTAAAGAGTTGAATAAAACATAGTTCTGTGGACGTAACCCCTACACTGGGGGTGAACCACGTTATATCTGGTGTTGTGGTTCTTTGTGCTGTTTCTGTTATGTTCTTTCATGCATTAACAAATATATATATCTGATAAATAAGATCACTGCTAACTAAATAACTTCGCTGTGAATTTTCGGTAAAGGGTTATGCAAGTCACTGTCTGTTTATTTAGCTGCGAAGTTATATATGCGAATGTTGAATCTCTGTGTATATGAATATAAGTTGTTAAAGGGTAAGGTACAGTAATATCCCTCTTATGCTTGCAGAAACCTAATTCTACGGCATCCCATAGCTATTTCGGGTGAGACTGCAATCTGCTCGTAGATTGTTACTGAAAGGGCCAACACTGTGGGTCTTTTGTTGGTGCGAAGTTAATGGTATAAAGCCCGGGTCTACCCTATAGCCCAACAAATTGGTTCTGTTGCTGGTTGAACTCAGTATCTGCTCAAGAGGGGTTTACGTCATACCTCGAGGGCTATGTTCTGGAGACCCTCTGTGAAAGAAATCGGTGATTGGCTTGATGAGACTTATCTGAAATTCGCTGAGCAAGAGAACAAAGATCTGCGTCGTAGTGCAAATGAATTTTTACAAAGGTATGTTTTTTGTGATGTTTATGAAATTTTCTTTGGTAGTATCCACATAGAGTTGCACCAATGGTTTTCCAGGTTAACAGAGAGAAGGACGAACTTCCAATAACGTCAGCTTCCTGATTGGAACCCTGCAAGAATTAATATACTGAAAAGGGTGAACAACGAGATATCCCGCGCTGTTGATTTCTAGACAACGCGGAACCTCGAAGAATTTGTGATGGAGTTCGCCATCGACACGAGTAATTCCTTTAGTGAAGCCGAGCGGCAGTTTTTCAAAGGACCAAGGGGTAAGTTTTTGAATTCATTTAGTTTGAGAATTAAAATGCTATTAGTGGAAAAAAGGTATATTGCTAATTGAATCAGACTGTTAGATTTAGTATTACTAACCTATGGTTGCAAGTGAAAATACATTCGACGAGAAAAACGGGTTGCTGCGAAGTGGCAAAAGGTACAAGAGATATTTTAGATCATATTCCCAAGGTCAGCATACCGAGTATTCTGTTGTAAGTACCGCAGAGTCAGAACCCGAAGAAACCCCTTCTGTTGGAAACCCTCCTGTAACCCCGCAGTGAAGACCTATTATCCCTGAGAACCCGTCGCAGTCTGAGAGTCACCCTAGCCCAATTATTCATGTCGCAGGTAAGTCTACCCCAGTAAGCTCCCCCCCACCTACTTCCAGTCCCCCTCCAACCACCCCTAGATCCACTATGGCCCACATGCATGATGACATTAAGCTACTTGTATTCAAAGGAACTGGATCAGAGGATCCATAACAGTTCTTATTTTTATATGAAGCAGTGTGGACTGCTAAGACCATTACGGATCAAGATACAAAAAGAGCACAGCTGTTTACTTCATTCAGAGACTGTGCTCTAACCTGGTTCATGAATTTTTCCAGCACTCAGAACCATGCATTGGATGATATAAAAGAAGCACTGATAAAAGAATTTAAGAAGCCGAAATCAAAGTCGCAGTGTATCACTGAATTGAAAGAGATTCAGCAGAGGCGCGGTGAATCAGTGTGGGACTTTGATCAAAGATTCAAAGTCCTACTAGACCAAGTCAGTTTCACCATTGGACCTGCACAGCACAAGGAATGGTTCATTGCAGCATTGTTACCACATATCAGAACTCCACTCATGCAACAGAAGGTTGCTGACCAGCAGGAGGCCCTGGAAATCGCGATGAAACTTGAAACTGCTCCTGTCGAAGATTATTCTGGTATTGCTCAAATCTAGGCGCAGTTGGCAGTGATGGATCTGGAGCTTCGTGATATGAAGAAAGGAAAGAATGGTCGCGAAGAGGTCTGGTGCACACAATTCCAGACTGAAGGTCATGCCAAGGAACAGTGTCCTATGGTAAGAAATTACCTGAATACTGGTGCACCAAACCTGTTTCAACCGCAAGTCCTATATTGTGAGCTCTGCAGAACAACAGGTCAGCATCGACTTGAAGACTACTATCTGCTACAGAGGTATGGGCAAGTATATAAGAACCCCTATTGTAAATTCTGTAAGTCCGTGGGACACAACGAAGATGAGTGTCGCAGCTTTGAACTCATGAGAGAACGAACTTATGATGCTTATCGAGTACAAAATGAGGAACAGAGCAATGATGGCTATGGCTACCACGGTGGTGCATCAACTAGAGGTGCTTTTGGAGGTCATGGTCGAGGTGGTATGGCCGAAAGAGGTCGAGGTCAGATTATGTGTTACAATTGTAACCAGGCTAGGCATCTAGCGAGAGATTATCGGAACCCAACTATGACATGTCAGTATTGTCGGGCCGTAGATCATGTGATCGAGCAATGCCCGCAGTTGATAGCTAAGACTCAGGAACAAAACAGTACCCCTACTCAGAATATTCAGATGATTTCCATCGAGCAAAGACCTGCCCCAGCTATTAATGTTGTTACCTGGAGTGGAGCTACGACGAAAACAAAAAATAAGGAGAAACAGCCTGACGAGGCTTGGGTTCGTAAGGCCCCCATGAAAGTCCCAGCATCTGATGTCGAAAGAGAAAAAGAGACATTCATGGAAGCCAAGAGAGGTTTTGCTACTCCTAGCACATTAGTAGCACCTGCGCAGCAACATCAGCAACGGCCGCAGACATAAGAAGCTTCAACAGACAAAGTAAGTACACTGTCCTCCTTTTTACAGAGTTGTCTGAAGCTCCTCTGAAATCAGAATGCTTTAAGCGAGTTGTAGAAAGTTATTGCTTCCTGCGAACCTCAGCAAATTTCTGGTCAGGAAAAAGCTGTTAATAGAGTTAGGAGAACTGGCAGGGAAATGAGATTGAATGCTCAGATAGGAGAGTATGATATGACTGCTATTATTTTGGACCTAGGATTAGAGGTCAATGTCTTAACTAAGAAAACATGGGAACAAATAGGAAAACCTACCCTTGATTGGTCCCCTATACAGTTGAGATTAGCCAATCAGCAGAAGATTGTGCCCCTAAGAAGACTCCCTAGTGTACCAGTAGATATTGATGGAGTCAGTACCTTAGTAGACTTTGAGGTAATTGAAATAATTGATGACAGTAATCCCTATCCTGCACTACTATGAATTCATTGGGCAATAGATAATGATGCAGTCATCAACCTGAAGAAGAGACAGATGACTTTCGAAGGGAAAGGGATGAGAGTTATACTCCCATTGGACCCTTCTCAAGGAGAGAGATACACCGAGCCAGTAAGAGATGAAGACCAAGATGCCTTGGACCATATTTACAATATCATAGCTAAGGAAGAGGATTATGTTGATCCTACTGCTGAAGGTATCATGGATTGGTAGTGTGATAGCTCGTGCATGACGGATTCAGATGATGGGTTAGAAAACTGGCAGAACAGACTCTATGAGCTGCATAGACATAGATGTGCCAGAATTACTAAATCTATCAGATGGCTTGGTGCACAGGTAAGAGTCCTACCTAATCTCGAGGACTTGTCAGATCCAAAACAATTTATTGAACAATTCTCAGACCGGATACCAGACTCACAGACAAGGGAGACGCTGGATTCAGTATTCAGAGCCATCGTAGCCAGATGGTGGAATGACCATCAGAAGAACAGTCCTAGTTGGGAAGCTCGTCAGCAGTTCCTTTGCATCAGAATTATGGATCAGCCCCAGGAGGTACAAAGTAGGGTTGATGGGAAAACTAGCCCTCAGGAACCTTGGGCACAGTACTATGAAGCATGGAAGCATGTACCTTAGGCAACATGGGTACCTAGGGTTGTGCATACTCTGGAACCAATAGCAAAGAACTGGCATGCGCAGGTTGAGCTTCGCCAGGATACTGTAAGTTGGGATTATCTTATGGATTGTTATGTGCTTACCTTTTCTACTAATAAAGTTTGTCCAGCTTTAAATGTATCTATCAGGTTGGTCCATACTAAGGTATTTAAGGATCAAGAAGTAGTAAAATACCGGCCTGATGGGAAAGCCCAAGAAACTCATTATAACCTCGCAATTGACGAGGATAATGCTCCACGCAATACTGGTATTCCTGAGTCGGAAGGACATTGCGACGTACACATATCAGCAGTCGAAGCCCATGAAGTGACGCAGCCCCTGAAGACATGGACATTCAACATTGGACCAGAAGGCCAGCCTAAGTATGCTCCCAGTGGAGATTATTGGGATGAAGACACAGTAAGCAAAGCAACCCAACTTCTCCATGAGTGTCGGGACTTATGTCTGATGAAGTTTCTGGAAATAAGAGGAATTAGTGCAATGGTGGATGACATTTTGTTGAAGGTCAAAGCTCGAATCCATGCCGCATATGGTATCCAGAGGTGTCAAATGCCCTCATTCAGGCGCAGCCACAGTTACTGCTTCCGCCGAAGAAGGAAAGGTCTGTCGGAACTAAAATGAAAATGACCGTTAGAAGACGTGAAATATGGTGGCACCGGTACGTTCTCTGTATTAACTGCCTATATTAATGCAATCTTAGGAAATCTATCGCCGTCTAGACAAGATCTCTGTCAGAATTGGCGCCATCAATGCACAGTTATGACAGATTTCGGGGATAGATTCTATAAGAAGACACCCACACCCGCAAGGTTCGCAATTTTTAGTTTCTTGAGTTTTACAATTGCATCCATGTCCACTGATCGTGATTTCCAGGAACTATTGAGAGAGTTTGAGCAGACGGGTTTGCCGAACCTTTTCAACCAACCGCCTGCATCTGCTCCCCGTGAAGAAAATCCCCCAACGCTGACCCAACCAATGTAGACACGCTCTGCTCGGAAGAAGTTTAAGCCTGAAGTCTGTTCTAAATGCAATGAAGACCGACATAAGCAATCAGGGAAAACATCAGAAGACCCCGAGATGTAGCCGTCTGGTTCAGTAGAGGCCCCACCTGCAGAAGATGAGAATATTACACCGAAGCGTCCACCGTACCTTCCACCAGTTCGACCAGGAGTCCAGCCACCATGGCGACTAAAGAAGTTCACATTACACACCCCTTCCTTGCCCCCGGGTGTACAGTAGGTCGGGACCATGATAGGAAAAATAGACCGGCTTAAGTATGCCAACCATGACATGAATGATCGTGGAAAGTTTCCACAGTTCGCCCCAGCACAATACTTGCATTTTGTCAAATATCCAGAGACTAACGCGACATTGCTGGAAGTAAAACAGTGGGCTGCTGGCTTGGATCAAGCAGGTCCGCTGAAGATGCTTGATGTTCCCCATTTTGGTTGCAGCACACAGGTGACCATAGTGGTCAAGCAGCTGCTGGCATTAATACATGACGGCCACCTACGGATAGGAGATAAGAAAATTCCTATTAATGGAGAGCTCATTCACAGGATCACAACCTTACCAATAGTAGGACCTGATCCGGGGACCGAATTTCCTTCAAAGCATGAGGATACAAAGCTCGCACAAAACATGAAGGAACGCTTCGGCCTGACAAAGGGAAAACGAGGGTATCACACTTCCGCCATTCAACAACACAATATTCGCTTTGCAGTTGAGCTTCTTGCATACAAGCTCATGCGAAAGTGCAGACCATATGAAGTGCCTTCCCCGGTTATCAGAATTTCCGCGAACTGTGCCGAAGGCTATAGTTACAACTGGGCAGCATATATCACAAAGGAATTCCTTGAAGATGTCCACGACGCGCAGGAGAAAGGTAGGCCCTTTCACTATTCCTAGTTGATAGTCCTCATTGCCCTGGTAGGATGGAAAGAACCTACCGAGGCACAGTTTACTGCTATACCTCCGGACTTACTTGGCACAGTGCGGTATGCCTCTCTGTGGGCTTCCCAGGATAAAACCCTACAGCAGATGACAAACTGTGTATTTGCCTTTTATATGATGAGTATTTCGTATGAGATCATGAAAACTCCTCGGCTCACTAATGAGTTATTCTCTCAATACGACGGTGCAGCCCATTTTAGCGCCGACATGCATCATCTTTTCATCCAGGCTCGCGCGGATCCAAAGCATCAATGGTTTAAGTTACCATATGTCATGACCAAAGAAGACATCCTCGCGGTCGTTCAACAGTGGCCGATGGAATGGTTGAAGGATGCAAGAAAAAAACCCACTATTCCAGTTCCCCCAGTTACAAATATAGGCGCAGGCCCTAGTCATACACAGCAGCAAGACCCCCTTGAAGACAGTGAAGAACAAACTGAGTCGCAGCAGAGTGAAAGCAACTAGGGTGGAGATGATGCCAATGAAGAAGAAGAAGAATCGGTTCAAACTGCTTCAGACCCTAATCGACAGGATAAGCGCAAGACACCAGAACTAGAAGAAGTAAACAAACCCCAGTCCTGAAATAAAATGAAGGCGTCGAAGAACAAGAATATCGACACGGAGCCCAGCCTGAAAAGGGAGGAGTTTGTTCAGGGTCTATCGAAGTCCATAGAATTTCTCACCAAGAAATGGTCAGAATTTGCCGATCTACATCTGCATGCCATCACCGAGGTAGAAAAACACATTTCGGAGTTGAAGGACTTAGCAGAAAAAACATTGATTGGCGCCTCAGCAAGCAGTGCCTCAGTAAGCGCGCAACCAGACCTAAGGCAATGGCCAGCCCGAGATAACAAAGGGCAAGTATCGAGCACAACTCTCATATTAACAGATGCAGCCTCTTGTTCGTAGATGAGTATGAAGGTTGGCATAGATTACACTAAGATATCCATGACGGAGCTACATCTCTGTCAGTCAGCAATTATGAAAGAAATTCAGGCACGAGACCAATATTCACAAAAATAGTTAGAAAATTCCATAAGTCAGTAGCAGGGCTTCGCAGCGCAGCTGGAGGAAGCGGAGCAGAGAAAGAGGGATGCAGAACGTAAGCGCATTACCCTAGTACGAGTCTTGGATGAGGCTTGTCGAAGTCTTCCTAACTTCGACGTACAGCTGGTGGAAGAACCAGAACAAATATTAGTTAGGATGAAAGACTACGTACAACAGACTTGCAGCGAAATTGAGAAGCTCAAAACAAAACATGAGGCCCAGATTGCGGAGCTCCAACTCCGCATCACCCCGGAGAGCCCACCGAAGGTCAGAGAGCAACGCCGAGCAAACATTCAGGCCTCCGCGGCAAAAATATCAGATAGTGCGAGCAGCACAGCAAAGCTGTTAGAAGGCAGTGTTGAGGCCTGGACCAACCTGCAGGAACATCTAGAAATTGGACAGCTGCAAGAAATCATCAGGTAGCGACAGATAGTGCTGGATACAGTAAAAGCAGAAATTAAGACTCTGCCACCTATGGATAAAATGCTTAAGGTAAAGCAAAGCAATGAACTCCAGCAGGAAATTGAATCGTGCAGAGCAAGAGAAACATATGTGGAAAGTTCTATGCAGCCACTTATCAGCGAAGCTTTCAAGTTGAGTACTGCTGTGGACACCCAACTCAAAGTCCTGAAGGAATATGATGCATTCACGCAGACAAATGCCAATGAAGCATCAACCACAGTATTACAGGAATTGGTCAAAAAGGAGCAAACCGCTGACAATATCATGCGTGGCCTCAACAAGCAGTTCGCTATTTTCGCTGATAAAGTTCGCCTACTAGAAGAGCAGCAGAGTGTTTCGGGACGGGCCACTGGTGAGTCTTAGGGGCCTGTTGGGGCGCGCACCTTAGCGGTCCCTAAGTTTGGTAACTCCATGGTTTTTGAGGAAGTTGTAAGTGGAGTTATGACTCAAAACAATCTTAGGGGTGTCGGGGTTGAGTCCAAGTACTCTTTTTGTAATAAACCCATGGTTTAAATCTAGGGTTTAGGGTTCGGAGTGCCCATGGTTTAAGTCCATGGTTTTGTAATAAGTGCACTATAAATAAGCACTCTTGTAACGAATTCAGGTTAGGATTTTTATGTAAGATGAATTGATGCGAAGCTAAGGATATTTTGTAAGAAAATGTTAAGTCCCAACTATGTGCGTGGACAACCTCTGCAGCTGTGTGCGCAGAGGGTTTTTGGGTGATTAAGGAAATCTGCAGCTGTGTGTGCAGAGGCCTGCAGCTGTGTGCGCGGATTTAAGGACTTGAAGGGATCTACAGCTGAGTGCGCAGATCAGAACTGTGATTTTAGTAAAGAGTTAAATAAAACACAGTTCTGTGGACGTAACCCCTACACTGGGGGTGAACCACGTTATATCTGGTGTTGTGGTTCTTTGTGCTGTTTTTGTTATGTTCTTTCATGCATTAACAAATATATATATTTGATAAATAAGATCACTGCTAACTAAATAACTTCGCTATGAATTCCCGGTAAAGGGTTATGCAAGTCACTGTCTATTTATTTAGCTACGAAGTTATATATGCGAATTTTGAATCTCTGTGTATATGAATATAAGTTGTTGAAGGCTAAGGTACAGTAATATCCCTCTTCTGCTTGCAGAAACCTGATTCTACGGCATCCCATAGCTGTTTCAGGTGAGACTGCAATCTGCTCGCAGATTGTTGCCGAAAGGGCCAACATTGTGGGTCTTTTGTTGGTGCGAAGTTAATGGTATAAATCCCGGGTCTTCCCTATAGCCCAACAACAAGTACGTACTTCAGTAATCTAGTATTTGTAAAGTAAATAAGGAAGAGTTATTATTTTAACCAAGTATTATATGCTTGCAAAGAAGATAGGAGACAAATTGGTGAAGGAGGATAGAATGCAGGTTTACATCAAACATTTAGACTTGTTAAGTATAAATACATATACTATGACTCAGTTTATTATGGACTTGGCTATGGTTCTTTAATCCAACCTAATAATATTCAAAGCTAGGATATTATTAAGTCATGAAAAGATGTTTTATATTTACATAATCTAACTATGATGAGTAAATCTATATTAATGGAAGTCACTTATCTTGAATGATTTAGTATGGAACTAGCAGGTTGTATAAAAAGTATGACAGGTCTCTAAAATCTTAAAGACTTTCTTGAGAATTTTGAATAGAATTACTGACTTTAAATAGACTATCATTCTCCAAACAGTTATAATATAGAGGAAATTAAACCTCTAATACTAGCTTCATTTATTTGACTGCAATATGTATTGAGTTTGAAATCCCCTTAAACTTGGGAGAATTGGAAGGAAGAATTTGATACATAAGCTCTTTAGCACTAGGTAATATTCTTTTCAGACATGACATAGTTTAGTGAGATGGACAACTAAAAATAGACCTTGATCTTACTTTTCTACCTGTAAAGAATTAATTAAAGTATTTTATCATACTTTTGACAACCATGGTAGATGTGAAACATTTCTTTAATCTTTTGAGGACTGTAGTATACTGTGGCTAGAAAGAAAATGGTTGCAACCTTTACTGTTGAACTAAATTATATTCCTCAAGAATTAAAATAATAGGAACACTGAAGTAATTACCTTGAATACTTTGAATTATGTTTAGTATCTATTTCTTTACTGAGTTCACTGTTTGCGACAATCCTATAATCAAATGATTTAAAAATTTATTAAGCAGCGCCCAAAGATTCTTACCTGTAGTCTGTAAGAACAGGAAAAACTCTCTGCATTAGCTCGGAAGCTAAGTAAGCCCAGTTTTTTTTACATGACAGTCTCTTTTTTTTTGTGGTCGTAAAAAGAACAAAATTAGTAAACTGAAAAGAACTGTTCTACTGCTAAACATAACCAACAAATAATTAATTTCGATAACAGATAACTAATCAAACAATTAGTGACTGCATTTATTGAAATTATATGCATTTTAAAAATTTTAAATTTTTTGGAAATTTTGGAGTTTTGACATAATATATCTATGTAAGTTTTACTTTAATATGACATATATAAATGATATAAAATCTTGTAACCAAAGTAACCAGGTAAGATTTGGATTTTTATAAGGAGGAAAAGGGAGAAAGAGTGTTAGAAGCCTTGAAGATCAACCGGGGAGCTTTTCGGTGGAATGTCGAGGGATTGTTCCTTTGAGAAAGTTTTGGAGAAAGCGAGGAAGCAAGCTATATCAGCACCCTCTCCAAGCTAGGAACCTACAACAGAATCCAAAGACTTGCCAAAATTCTTGTGAGATCCGGTTAATACATAAACAAAGATTTAAGAATAGCATGCATATAAACTTATAAAACATGCTGAATCTTATATCTCTAAACATGCATAAAAAGGAAAGAGATGGCCAATAAACTTATTAACAAACTCCTTTCCTATAAATATCATAATAAACTTATTATCAATCTTTAGCAAGGGATATACAAACAATGAGCAAATTATGAACATAGATATATGTTACCTCAGTAAAACATGGCAATGCTCATCCACACATACAATAACATGACACCATCTTGCCTCCAAAGCTTCTCTTTATTTCTAATGAACAATAACAAAATTACAATAGAAACAGCACCTCAATCCCAGTTCTAACTCTTGGAAGAGGTAATCTATGCTTTATTTATAGCAAAGACAAGAGATCTAGTCCAGGGGGGTGCAAATCCCAAGGAGAGAGAGACTACAGCTGCATGTGGAGTGAATCTGAGCTTGATCTATGTCTAACTGAGTCTGATCTGAGTCTCATTGAGTGCAACTATCAATTAGAGAGCTGATCTGTCTGACACCTCAACCTTCTGACTGAAGCATCCACCAAAACTCAACCAGAGAAGCCCACATGTGTGGAGGAGAGAGGGAGGGCATAATTCCCAAGATTGCATGCAATAATGCACTCCCAGTTCAGTCCATATCACCTCCTTCAGTCAAGGAATTGTCAGATCCAGTCAATCCCAAGACGATGAGACTGATTTCAGTCAAATCGGAGCAAATCCCAATGATTTAGGATTTTGAATTTTCTCCATTATTTAATTAATTTATCAATTAAATAATCAATATTTGATTTATAGGGATTTTTGACCTGAGTGATGGACAAATCACTCAAAACTTAGAAAAAGTGGGCCTATGGGTTTACATGGTTCTCTTAGCTTGAAAATGAGGACCCCCATGATTGAAACTGATTATTGAGCCCACTTTTATTACACAACCAATTTTTTCAATTAGACTATTAAAAAATAGCCTAAGTTTTGTGGAAAAATTAAAAGTTAAAAAAGTTAAAAATTAAAAAAATTAAAACCCTAGGGGGACTTAGACATGTTCATATGACTCGATAATGATGCCTAGAATGTTTATACATTGACACATAGAATCTAATAACCTCAATGGGCCTAAATACCAAGCCGACCACCCCAAATTTGGAGGTATTGAGTGAAAAACTCAGAAATTATAAGTTGTTTATTCAACAACCAAGGATAACCAAGGGAAAAAAAACCCTGGGCTGATCGGATTGACAAATAAAGTCTAAATGACCGATTCTTTTACAGACACTATCATGCTAGAAAATTTTATTACAACTCCCCCACGGGGTATGAACATGTGATATAGTACAACAAGCACTTCCCAGAAGCAATTCAGAAGGTATTCTGAAGTCCGAACAAATAATCTTTGTCTGGTTCACAAGTCTGACTTGATAAAAAACCACTAAGTACAACTTAGGTGGTAACATGTGGCTCCAACTGTGGGACGTGTGCTTGATCTGGTCATATGCCAACGAGAGGATACGAGAACACCAGAATCTCTGGTGTATACACCTTGTAAAAACATCTCAACTTGACAAGAAAACCTCAATAGCACAAGCTTTATATAAAAACCAAATGAACCATTAAGCTGATTTATTTAAACAAAATAAATGTAACTAACTAATGAAAAAAAGTTCTATTATAGCTAAGTACAAAACAAAAATGCGGAAAGTAAATGCTCTTTTTCAAGGAGCTTATTTTCCTACACTAAGCATGATAAAAAAAAGGTTAAGTGTAATCCGAAATCCAATGTAACCACCTAAGCATTTTATTAACATAATTTTTTTTCCTTGTCTTTGGTTACCAACCAAAGTAAGGATACTTTATTCAGAAAATGAAAACCTACGTGATGATCTGGAATGGGCGAGATGGATGGGAAATCATAGGCATGAATAATGTCGTCAAACTTATTCCCAAATTGGTAGGTGCTTGCACAGGCTGCTTCTATCCATGACTAGATAGGGTTGATATACAAATCAAAATGATGAGGGAGATTGACTACAACATCATACTGATCATCAAGGCTTACCGGATGATAGCTCATTGTATAATCCCCAAGCGGCTCCAAATCATAAGGAAACTTTATATGTGAAGATGATAGTTGAGATTGATATTCTACTGACTACATTATCTGTATTTTCACAACAATGCTTCTCAATGTCTTCATTGTTGATACCTTTGTGCGGCTCTTCATGATATGACTCTGAATGACCATATAAGAGTTTTGAATGCTACTCTTCTATACTAGGATTTTCCCAGGTCTCTAGATCCATGCTTCCCTCTATGGAAGTATAGTAGATTGGACTTCTACAAATTTCTAAATAGACACTCCCCTTGCTGGATATAACATAGATAGGATTCTTAATAAGATATCCACAAAAATCCCAATAGTCATCAACACCATCTATGTCAGATGTGATGGATTCCCCATTGCTGATATCAAGTTCCGATATTAAGTTCTCTTTGTCTTCAGTGTTACAGGTATAAACTAACTGAGGGGGGGGGTGAATCAATTAGTTAAGATTTTTTACCAAAATACTTCTTTTAACTTAGAATCAATAAACTTTATGGCATTCAATCTTTGCTATGAATTCAGAGTTATAAACATAAGAGCAGATAACATAAAACACAGCATTCAATCACAACATTTAATCACATATATGATACATAGATATTTCACTAGGAAACCCATAAGGGAAAAACCTCTTCTTCTTATGATGTCAAAGGCTTCAATGGTTGTACATCACTTCTTATTTGAGCAATGACTCAAAGAGGCTGCAACCTCTGAATGCAAGCACCAACTTGCTGGGAGCATCAACTCTCACTATAACCCAACACCAACTGGATGGAAGCACCAACTTCCAGTTTAACCAAGCACCAACTGGGTGAAGACACCAATCTTCAATTTCTACAAGCACCCACTTGCAGACAGAGACATAAAGTCTCCCCTAGCACCTCCCTACCTCCCTTATTTGCTAGAATTTCCAATAGAATCAAAATGCAACAATACAGATATGTCTCTGCTTACCAAACCACTCTGCTCTGTTCAACATCGGCTCTCTGCTCCTCTGTTCCTTTCAACTGTTCAGCACATTCTTTTGTTCCTCTGCTCTGCACACCGTTACTCTCCTCAAACAGCTAATGATCACAACTGTTTCTGCTCAATATATATATCATCTTTTGAGTTCATTTCTCTCTCTGTTTCATCAAAACAACATCCTCAAACCGTTACAGAAACGGTTCATCTTCAACATCCTCAAACCATTATAGAAACGATTCAGCTTCAACATCCTCATGAACCCTCTGTACACATCGAATGATATATATTCAAACCATCTCTTTTTTTTTTATAGTTCCTTACTCTTCCTATTCCATCTCCTTTCGAATCATCATTACAAGCAGTTACTAAACGGTTCACAATTCAGGTTCATCATAACTGTTAATCCACCTGCTCGAATACTCTTCGAATCCTCAACTATACAGGGATTTTTGTATTCTTCTTCAAAGATTACACTGATCCAATATGGTACAATGGTTCAAAGAAGCAGTGGGTGAAACGTTGGAGCTCACAAGCAACATCTCCTTCCGCAACATCGGAGGTCGGAAGAAGATCTCCTTCCGCAACGTCGGAGCTCGCAAGCAACATCTCCTTCCACAACATTGAAGGTCAGAAGAACATCTCCTTCCGCAACATTGGAGCTCACAAGAAAATATCCCTTCCGCAACGGTGGATCTCGCAAGAAACATCTCCTTCCGCAACATCGGAGGTCGGAGGAACATCTCCTTCCGCAACGGTGGAAACTTAAATGCCATTCAGAACGGATCAGAAGTCAGAATGATAAGCGCAATGGCGGAAACTTAAACCTTAAGGATCAGCGAAATAAATCGACGAAATCGGAAAAAAAATATGGTGTGTCATCCGCCACTGCGGAAGACTTAGAGACAATGCGTCCCGATGGAAAACCAGATGACAGCTGATTGAGCCAGATTTCATCGGAGGAAAATATCGGAGCTCATTTCTTATCACTCTCCCGCAACGGGGGAAGCGCAGATGACTAAAAATTCTACAAGGCATTCAATGGCAAGGCCCCAACAACAAATGCTTTATTGCATGCTCAAAACAGTTGTGAGGGTGTGCGGTTAACATTTGGTGATAACCTTTGGCGGAGTTTCCAGTTGGCATTTGACATATGGTTCCGTTTTGGCACAGCTCTGTCATATATATATAACATTATAGTGGAGTTCAGATCCTTGGCATGGTGGGAATGTCTCACATATGGAACTGTTCGTACTTCACAATTTTTGTGATATCCATTCGGTAAGTGGATTTTCCATAGACTTTAGTCTGAATCTCTAGCACCTCCCACTGTTCGATTTTCTCCATTGATACCTACGTGCCTGCCTCTTTTTCAATAGATTGCCACATCCATTTGACATCAGTTCCCCTTCTCTTTATAGAAGATTACCATCAATGACAATACACTAAAACTTTAAGACTGAGCACTAGCCACCATCTACTAGTTCTAAACACACCACTCTGAAAGATATTCCAACAATCTCCCCCTTTGACATTGATGGAAATATCTCATTCAACTGGTCACATTTCTCCCCCTTTGACATCAAGGGCAAAGGATAAACCTGGGCAGATATGGTATGTTTGATGACTAGTCTCCCCCTGACAAGATGCACTAAGAAAATGAACTAGTAGCTGAAAGTTCTGATTTCTGGGATACCACAGACCATAAGAGAGCGTACCTTTCAGGTATTTGAATATACGTTTCACAGCAGGTAGATGGCTCTGTTTAGGAGCATCTTGAAACCTTCCTACCATGCCAACAGCATGCATGATATCAGGTCTTGATGCAGTAATATATAACATGCTTCCTATCATAGATCTGCACATCTTTTGATCCACTTCAGGTGAAGAATCATCTTTGCTCAACTTGCAGCCACTGACCATGGGTGTACTCACAGGTGTGGATTCTTCCATTCGAAACTTATTTAACATCTCCTTTAGATACTTTTCTTGAGAAAGAAACATACCTTCAGGTTTCTGACAGATTTGAAGACCAAGGAAATAGGAAAGCTCACCAATCATTGACATTTCGAACTCAGATTTCATAGAGTTAGCAAACCACTGAACATAAAGATTATTAGTACAGCCAAAGATGATATCATCAACATAAACCAATACAATCAGTAGGTCATCACCTTCAGTTTTGATATATAAATTGCTATCCACATAACCTCTCTTGAAGCCTTTGTCTTGTAGATATATGTCCAGTCTGGCATACCAGGCTCTAGGTGCTTGCTTCAACCCATACAAAGCCTTTTTCAGCTTGCATACATAGTCTGATTTATCTGTGAGTGAAAATCCTTTAGGTTGCTCCACATACACTTCTTCTTCTAAATTTCCATTGAGAAATGCTAACTTGACATCCATTTGGTATACTCTAAATCGCTTGTAACAAGCATAGGCTAGAAACATTCTGATAGCCTCCATTCTTGCCACTGGAGAAAATGTTTCATCGAAGCCTTGTCCTTCAATCTGAGCATAACCTTTGCAAACCAGTCTTGCTTTATTCCTTACAATTTGTCCCTGTTCATTTAATTTATTCTTATATACCCATTTGGATCCAATCACATTCTTGTCTGATGGCCTAGGAACAAGTTCCCAAGTGCTATTCTTTTCAATCTGATCCAGCTCTTCATTCATGGCTGCTACCCAGTCTTTGTCTTTGCTGGCTTCATTAAAACATTGGGGCTCAATTGTAGAAAGAAGAGCAATATGAGACTGTTCAGATTCCTGCAAAATATTCCTTCTAGTCTGAACACCTTTACTCTCATCACCAATGATTTGGCTTTCAGGGTGATTTTTTCTAATCATTCTAGAAGAAGATTGTACAGTGTACTGTTCAGGTTTAGCTTCCTCATACTCTGATGATTCAGATTCTTCCTTCTGGGATTCCTGGACCTGTTCTTCTGTCTCTTCATTTGTATCTTCCAAACACGAATCTTCATCATTCCTTTGACTGATATTTCCATGACAATCTTCATCTACTTTCACATCTATGAAATCTACTATTTTACACAGCCTCTTGTTATAACACCTATAGCCTTTGCTTTCTGTAGCATATCCTAAAAAGATTCCTTCATCTGCTCTGTCATCATACTTGCACAAATTTTCATCATTATTCTTGATATAGCATTTACTCCCAAAAACTCTGAAATGTTTAATGGTTGCAGGTCTTCCAAACCATAAATGATATGGTGTTTTGTCACTGTTTGGTCTCAAATGAGATTTGTTAAGAATGTGCACAGCTATATGGATAGCTTCCACCCAAAAGCCTTGAGAAATATCCTTTTCCTTCATCATTGATCTGGCCATTTGTTGGACTATTCTGTTTTGTCTTTCTACCACTCCATTTTCCTGAGGAGTTCCTACCATTGTATATTCTTTCCTGATGCCATGCTCATCACAGATTTCTTTGAACTGTCTTGAACTGAACTCTCCTCCTCTGTCAGATCTGATAGCTTTAATCTTTCTTCCAGTCTGATTTTCAGTCATGGCTTTAAATATCTTGAATTTAGCAAATGCTTCAGACTTCTCTTTAAGGAATGCAACCCATGTTAGTCTGGAATAGTCATCAATTACGAGCATGAAATAGTTCTCCTTACCTGTACCTTCTTTCCTTGATGGGCCACACACATCCAGATGGACTAGTTGAAGAGGCTTATTTGTGGAGGGAACACTCTTTGAATTAAACTGTGTTTTGGTTAACTTCCCCATCTGACAAGGTTTACACACTTCATCACGTGGTTTAGATATTTCTGGAAAGTCCCTTACTGCTGCTATGTTTTTGAGTTTTATTAAATGATCAAAATGTAGATGTCCCAGTCTTCTGTGCCACAGCCAGCTTTCATCATATTTGCTGAGATAACACTCTTCTTTTTCTTCTTTTAAAATGTAAACATTATTCTCAGTTCTTATTCCTTTGGCAACCAGTTTTCCTGAGGAAACATTTTTAATTTTACAATCTTTAGCAGTGAACAAGACTTCACACCCTTTGTCACACATTTGACTCACACTGAGAAGGTTGTGCTTCAACCCATCTACAAATAACACATCTTGATCCTTTCCTTTACCATTGCTAATACTAACCATTCCCTTGCCTCTGATCTTTCCTAGTGCATCGTTTCCAAATGTTACGTTCCTAGATTTCTGCTCTGACATAGAAATAAACTTCTCTTTATCTCCTGACATATGTTTTGAACATCCACTATCAATGTACCAAGGATTCTTCTGTTTCTGAATTGAGAGCATGAGATTACAATGACAACTCTCTTTATTCCTCCATACATTTCGTTCAGCTGTATATTTCATTTTTTGTTCTGTTTTTTTCTCTTTCAAGTTACATTCTGTAGATTTATGCCCAAAGTTGTGACATATGTAACATTCTGTTTCGTTGTATACTAAGATCAAATCAGTTAGTATTTCTATTTTGCATTCTTCTTTTAACAGCTGACTGAGATACACGACCCATATGATTATACGCTGATTGATGTATCATCTGTTTGTTATTTGACATCCTTCTTTGAATGTTTCTGAAATTGTAAAAACAATTGGCAGCTCTGTGCCCAAAGTTAGAACAACAGAAACAATAACCATTGAAGAAATTAACATACCTAACTCTTGGTGGATTTCTAGAAAATTAATGTATTGAGTTATGATGCTCATAATTGTAATTCTGATCTGCATACTTGATTCTGTTATATGGCTCTTTTTCATGAACTCTTAACTATACCGATTTGCTATTTAGATTGGTATTCTCTTGCTTTTTATCACTCTTTGATCGATTTTCATGATTGTCTTTACGTGCTTCAACATTTATTATTCTGGGGATTTCTGCCTGCTTGCCGTTCTGAAAATTAATCAAGTTTGATGATTCTTTGCTTTCTGAATCACTGCTGCTTGCACCTTGACCATAGCCTAGACCAAACTTAATCTGAGGTGACCTCTGTCTGTTTAGAATGTTATTTAGCTCTTCTGAAGCTTTGATACTAGAGATATTCTGATGATATAAGGCTTGAAATTTTTCTAAATCCTTCTTAACAATTACCACTTCTTTCTCTAGATGTTCACATCTGGATTTACTTTCAGCTAGCTGTTGTTTTAGAGTCTCTTCAATTTTCTTTGCCTCTTCCAGCTCTAGCTTTATTAGAGAGATGTCTTTTCCATTAGTTTCATACTGGATTAATAGCTATTTTTCTTTTCTTTTCTTTATTATTAGTCTATCAATCTCCTTTAGAGCACTCATCAGCTCTCCCTCCATGTCCACAATGGCATCTTCATCATTCATCTCTATACAACTCATCTCTAGATCCTCTATAGCCATAAGCATGAAATCATTCTCTTTGTTTTCATGAGAGGATTCACTTTCTGAAGTTTCTATGGATTCATCATCATTCACACGTAGACTTTTCTTCTTGTACTTGTTTTCTTTACTATACCTCTTCTTTAGAAATTTCTCTTCATCTGCAGAACTCTGCTCTTTCCTCATATGAGGGCATTTAGCAGCAAAGTGTCCTATTTTACCACAATTAAAACATTTGAAAGGTAGTTTTCCTTTGTATTTCCCTGACCCCATTTTCAATCTTCTCACAAATTTTGCTTCTATTTCATCCACATCTACCTTTGTACTCTTTTTAGCTTTAAAAGAGGCTTCTCTGGATGGGTTTTGGTATTTACTAATCCTCATTTCATAGGCTGTCAAAATTCCTAGTAATTGGTCAAGAGATAACGTTTTAAGATCACTCATTTCTTCTATAGCTGAGACTTTAGGGTTGAATCTATCAGGCAGAGATCTCAGGATTTTATGAACAAGGAAGGTATCATCATCACTTATTTTTTCACCAAGAGCTCTCATAGCATTTACTAACTCATCAACTCTCAGGAAAAATTTACTAATACTTTCATCTTCATTCATTTTCAGTTGTTCAAATCTTAGACTATGAGTCTGCAACTTGGCATCTTTAACTTTATCATTTCCTTCATAGCTGCTAATAAGCTTATCCCACATTTCTTTGGCAGAATCAAGATGCATTACTTTTACAATATCAGTTTCAGCAAGACCACTCATAATAGCATTCATTGCTTTTGATTTGAAAGTAAACTCTATCTTATCATCTTTCGATGCTAGCAAAATAGGTTTTGCATACCTAGTCTCTACTACTTCCCAAACATCAGCACCTAGGGACATTAAGTATGTTCTCATCCTAACCTTCCAGAAAGCAAAATTTTTACCATCAAATATGGGTGCTTTGTTTATTTATCCATCTTGACTAGCCATTTTAACTCTTCAGGATCTACCTTAACCAAAAGGAACGCTGCTCTGATACCAATTTTTACAGGTATAAACTAACTGAGAGAGGGGGGGGGTGAATCAATTAGTAAAGATTTTTTAACAAAATAATTCTTTTAACTTAGAATCAATAAACTTTATGGCAGTCAATCTTTGCTATGAATTCAGAGTTATAAACATAAGAGCAGATAACATAAAATAGAGGATTCAATCACAACATTTAATCACATATATGATACACAGATATTTCACGAGGAAACCCATAAGGGAAAAACCTCTTCTTCTTATGATGTCAAAGGCTTCAATGGCTGTACATCACTTCTTATTTGAGCACCGACTCAAAGAGGATGCAACCTCTGAATGCAAGTACCAACTTGCTGAGAGCATCAAATATCACTGTAACCCAGCACCAACTGGGTGGAAGCACCAACTTCCAGTTTAACCCAGCACCAACTAGGTGAAGACATCAATATTCAATTTCTACAAGCACCCACTTGCAGACAGAGACATAAAGTCTCCCCTAGAACCTCCCTACCTCCCTTATTTTCTAGACTTTCCAATAGAATCAAAATGCAACAATACATATATGTCTCTGCTTACCAAACCACTCTACTATGTTCAACATCGGCTCTCTGCTCCTCTGTTCTGTTCAACTATTCAGCACATTCTTCTGTTCCTCTGCTCTGCACACCGTTACTCTCCTCAAACAGCTAACGATCACAACTGTTTCTGCTCAATATATATATATCATCTTCTGAGTTCATTTCTCTCTCTGTTTCATCGAAACAACATCCTCAAACCGTTACAGAAACGGTTCAGCTTCAACATCCTCAAACCATTACAGAAACGATTCAGCTTCAACATCCTCACGAACCCTCTGTACACATCGAATGATACATATTTGAACCATCTCTTTTTTTTTTTAGTTCCTTACTCTTCCTATTCCATCTCCTTTCGAATCATCATTACAAGCAGTTACTAAGCAGTTCACAATTCAGGTTCATCATAACTGTTAATCCACCTGCTCGAATACTCTTCGAATCCTCAACTATATAGGGCTCTTTGTATTCTTCTTCAAAGATTACACTGATCCAATATGGTACAATGGTTCAAAAAAGCAGCGGGTGAAACTTCGAAGCTCACAAGAAACATCTCCTTACGCAACATCAGAGGTTAGAAGAAGATCTCCTTCCGCAACGTCGGAGTTCGCAAGCAACATCTCCTTCCGCAACATCAGAGGTCAGAAGAACATCTCCTTCCACAATGTCGTAGCTCACAAGAACATCTCCCTTCCGCAACGGCGGAGCTCGCAAGCAACATCTCCTTCCCCAACATTGGAGGTCGGAGGAACATCCTTCCGCAACGACAGAAACTTAAATTCCATTTAGAATGGATCGGAATTCAGAACGATAAGTGCAACGGCGGAAAATTAAACCTTAAGGATCGGCGAAATAACTCGACGAAATCAGAAAAAAAAGATGGTGTGCCATCCTCCACTGCGGAAGACTTAGAGACAATACGTCCCGATGGAAAACCAGATGACAGCCGATTGAGCCAAAGTTCATTGGAGGAAAATATTGGAGCTCATTGCTTATCACTCTCCCGCAACGGCAGAAGTGCAGATGACTAACACTTCCGCAAGGCGTTCGATGGCAAGGCCCCAATAGCAAATGCTTTATTGCATGCTCAAAATAGTTGTGAGGGTGCGCGGTTAAAATTTGGTGATAACCTTTGGCGGAGTTTCCAGTTGGCATTTGACATATGGTTCCGTTTTGGCACAGCTCTGTCATATATATATATATATAACGTTATAGCAGAGTTCAGATCCTTGGCATGGCGGGAATGTCTCACATATGGAACTGTTCGTACTTCACAATTTTTGTGATATCTATTCGGTAAGTAGATTTTCCATAGACTTTAGTCTGAATCTCTAGCACCTCCCACTGTTCGATTTTCTCCATTGATACCTGTGTGCCTACCTCTTTTTCAGTAGATTGCCATATCCATTTGACATCAGTTCCCCTTCTCTTTATAGAAGATTTCCATCAATGACAATACACTAAAACTCTAAGACTGAGCACTAGCCACCATCTACTAGTCCTGAACACACCACTCTGAAAGATATTCCAACATTCAGTAGTGATACTGATATATGGCTCAGACTGATCATATGGATAAACCACATGCTCCTTTTCCATATCAAAGTTTCCCAAGGGAAGATGGTCCATGCTCTCTCCTTTAGATATGCCATAGACAGGAGAATCAACAAAACCATCAAAAGTTTCTTCTTCATTATTTTCCTCTTTATTCATGTCATAGACTGGATTTTCCATGAATGTCCAGGACTCCTCATCAACATATTTGTTGGAGATAAGGGAGTCTTCATCAGTTGTATCATGCTCCAAGTTATCCTTGTCCTCATTTTCATACTCATCTTCTTCAGAGAAAATTTCACAAGGCAGTAAAAATTCTAGACTGTCATCATTATATGGAGAACACGTAGGAGTCCCATCATGCACATTATGGTTTTCATCATAAGTTTCACTATAAGATTCTGCAATGGTTTCATCCTTAGGATTGTAATGTTTAGCTGGTGACAAAGGGTAGGCCTAGCCTACCATGTATACATGATTAGGCTTGCTTAAATTTGTTTCCTGACTACTGACCTTGGGAAGTCCATGTTCCATGACTTGATTTGCAACATAACAAGTGCTTTCTTGGTGGAATTGTTCATAGGGTCTACACCATGGAATGACTTCTTCTACCATGTTAGCTGAGTCTAACTGGTTTGGAATCCTAGGATCTTGCCGAGGAAATTTCTTTTGATACATCTGATTCTGCTTGGGCTGAAAGTTCCTAGGTCCATTATTCCTTTCCATTGTGATTATTCTATTTTGCATATGATTCAATTGTGCAGAATGATTGGCCATTAGTTGGTTTTGACTAGTAACCAAGTTTTTTATCATGTCCCTCACCTTTTCCATGGGATATTTAGAAGTTCCCTTTTCTTCTGATTCAATGGCTTTACCCTTCTCTTTGTTGTAGGAAGTATTTCCCCTAGTGTATCCTGGAATGTTGGACTTGCCTGAAGATTGCATATTCTTATCTATTTTCTTGGCCAATTCCTGAGCGGTTTTTAGATCGGCCAGTTCTTTATTTGTCAACTGGTACCTTAAGTCACCAGTGAAGGCTTCAATGTAGGATATGAGTATAGAGGAATTTTTAGCTTGATGTCTGTAGGAAGGTCCGCAACCACACGCCTGAATTTAGTGTTAAATCCATCCATGGTTTCATTCTCCATCTTCTTTATGCTATAAAGGGCAGCAAGCAGATGTCTTGTTTCCTTCTTTTCTCCCCACTTCTTCCTAAAACCATCTTGGAATTTTCTAAGAGTTTTATATGAATCATCATCTAGGTCGAGGTACCACTCTTCAGCATCATCTTCTAGGGATAAAGAAAAGAGATTCATTTTGACATTGTCATCGTCATGGGAAGCATCATTGCAATAACTGACCAGGTCCTTTTCAAACTTTTGAAGGTGAGACTTGGAAGTGATGGCATTATTTCCATGAAATATGGGGAGCTTCTTGATAGCATCTTTTGGAATGGCATGGGGACCACCTGCTATCTGAGAAAAGTCAAGGGGTTTGAATAATTCCGTCATTTCTTGAGATTGGTGAACATGACTCTCTACAAATAAGTGATGGATATCTGAGAGGGATTGGACTCCTAAATCTTCAAGGTTTCTACGAGAAGTATACCTATTCAATATTTACCTAATAAACCTTTTGGGATCAGGGAGAGGATTGAATAATTGATGGTGGTTTCTTCAGGTAGAATTTATTGGAGGGATGTTAGATAGTGGAGTCGCCAGATGGATTGAGTTTTAATTTTTATGTTTTTTAAAGACAAGATCAATCAATTTTTTTTTTTATCTTTTTAGTTGTTTAGAAAAAAGTTAAGCTAAGTCATACTCAGGAATAAAAATATTTATCCTCGACAATGGCGCCAAAAAAGTGTTTCCTCCTTTCACACACCTGGGGGGAACATGGCAGAAATATTCAAACGACTCAGTGTGTCCTTGGTGGAAAGTCTCAAGTCAAGGCTGTCACCTTGTTATTGACTCCTCCGTTTAGGCTCAACTCCTAACGAAACCAAGGGGGCTAGACCCTATTAAGTTACTAAGGAAAAAATATTTAGTATGGTGATGTTAAACTGAATGAGTTACTTAGGAGTTTGAAATTTAACCATAAACAACCATAGATGACAAGATAAAAAAATGAGCGCATGAAAGCACAATGCTGAGACACAATATATATATATATATATATATATATATATATATATATAGAAAGAGAATAGCCAGTTCCTTAAAATGGAGTCATAAAATAATGAATGTGCTTGCATGTGCTTGGAGTGAATGTTTTGTGATTTCCTCTTCGTACATTTTAAGTTAATTTGAAATATGAGTTGATTAAAATTAGGTGAGGGGGGGGGACTCCAGATATACCCGAGAGTACTTGGAGTATGCCCAAAACTAAACCTTCATGGCTACCCACAAGGAATATGTGGGCTGAATGGAGTCTCTAATACTATTTTTCATAATGCACCCAAAGGTGTAACAGAGATCGATTCCTCGAGGTCACTTTTCAGGGGTTCCCGCTTCCTTTGGGTATTTTGCCACCGCTTACGGTTTGATCGAGGCGTTAGATTTTCGCCTAATGGTAGTTGATTGGGGAAGGTGAAGAATAATTAAACTAGTCACTCACGTTGCTTTTGATGCAACTTTACTGATCAGATGAACCGCAACCAAGTACATAGCATAAACACCGGAGTCTTGTCAATTTTAGTGAGTTTTAAAGGATGTGTTTTCTTAGAAAGAAAAATCCTCCAGGAACCTCTTTCGGTCCAAGTGGACCTCAATTAGGGAATCAAGGAGGGGGTTTATTTTAGAAAAATTAATTACAGAAATTAATGATAATAAGCAATCAAAAACAAATCACAAGTTTTCTAATTATTCCTACCACGCATCTCTTTCCCCTTGCGGGTCAATTGGGAAGTCATGGGGTAAGTATTCAAGTTACTTTGATACTGAAATGTGGAATATATGATGAAGTAATCAAATCATATTGTTTTTTATGAATGAAACTAATCTAAATAAAACATAAATAAGACAATGTGAAAAATAACAAAAAAGGCGCGAATCCCCCCAGGGGGGATGGGGAATGGGCTTGAAAGAGCCTATTCGGAGAAATTTTTTATTAGATGCTGTTACAATATCAGTAAAATGATCTGAATTCTCTTGTTTCTTATATAGGATGAAACAAATATCTTACAACTTTCCAAAAATTTAAAATTTACAGTCAAAGGAAAGCCCCCTGGGGGGGGATTTGAACGAGCCCAAACCACTTTCGAACAAAAGCTTCTCATATTTCTGTTATTCCTGCTAAAATACAGCGAGCATGTTAGAATGAAATATGCCCAAAATTACTTTTAAAGTACCTTTGGGTCAGCCTACTTTGAACCAAACAAAACTGAGTTAAAACTAGCTAAAACGGTGAAAAAGGAACCAAGCATTCCTTGGGATCTTGGCTTGCTGTTTGGGAAGAAAATGAGATATTCACTGATTTTTGGATTTAATATTCTTAAAACAGAAATATAAATCTAACACATGCAACCTATGGATTTTCTTTAAATTGTGATGCAAAACGAACGATTTCCCTACACTAGATCTAGAATGCTTAATGAGACCTTTCCGAAATGAGATCTAGATTATGAGCTTTGAAATAATAGATCTATGTAATTTTTAATTTAATATGACATATCTAAATGATAAAAAATCTTGTAACCAAATTAACTAGGTAATATTTGGATTTTTATAAGGAGGAAGAGAGAGAAAGAGTGCTGGAAGCCTTGAAGATCAACCGCAGAGCTTTCCGGTGGAATGTCGAGGGACTATGCCTTTGAGAAAGTTTTGGAGAAAATGAGGAATCAAGCTAGATCATCACCATATCCAAGCTAGGAACTTGCAATAGAATCCAAAGAATTTCCAAAATGCTTATGAGATCCGGTTAATACATAAACGGAGATTTCAGAATAGCATGCATATAAACTTATAAAACATGTGGAATATTAGATCTCTAAACATGCATAAAAAAGAAAGATATGGCCAATAAACTTATTAACAAACTCCTTTCCTATCAAGATCATAATAAAATTATTATCAATATTTAGCAATGGATCTACAAACAATCAACAAATTATGAACATAGATACAGGTTACCTCAGTAAAACATGGCAATGCTCATCCACACATACAATAACATGACACCGTCTTGCCTCCAAAGCCTCTCTTTATTTCAAATGAACAAAAACAACAGTACAATGGAAACAACACCTCAATCCCAGTTCTAACTCCTAAAAGAGGTAATCTGTGCTTTATTTATAGCAAAGACAAGAGATCTAGCCCAAGGGGGCGAAAATCCCAACGAGAGAGAGACTGCACCTGCATGTGGAGTGAATCTGAGCTTGATTTGTGTCTAACTGAGCCTGATATGAGTCTCATTGAGTGCAACTATCAATCCGAGAGCTGATCTATCTGACACCTCAACCTGTTGACTGAAGCATCCACCAAAACTCAAACAGATAGGCCCACACATGTGGAGGAGAGAGGGAGGGTGCAATTCCCAAGATTGCATGCAATATTGCACTCCTAGTTCAGCCCAGATCACCTCCTTCAGTCAAGGAATTGTCAGATCCAGTCAATCCCAAGCTGATGAGACCAATTTTGGTCAAATCGAAGCAAATCCCAATGATTTAGGATTTTGAATTTTCTCCATTATTTAATTAATTTATCAATTAAATAATCAATATTTGATTTTTAGGGATTTTTGACCTGAGTGATGGACAAATCACTCAAAACTTAGAAAAAGTGGGCCTATGGGTTTACATGGTGCTCTTAGATTTAAAATGAGCACCCCCATGACTAAAACTAATTTTGAGCCCACTTTTATTACAAAACCAATTTTTCAAATTAGACTATTACAAAATAGCCTAAGTTTGGCGAAAAAATTAAAATTTAAAAAACTTAAAAAATTAAAAAAATTGAAACCCTTGGGGGACTTAGACATGTTCATATGACTCGACCATGATTCCTAGCATGTTTATACATTGACACATAGACTCTAATAACCTCAATAGGCCTAAATTCCAAGGTGACCACCCCAACTTTGGAGGTATTGAGTGAAAAACTCAGAATTATAAGTCGTTTGTTTAACAACCAACAATAACCAAGGGAAAAAACACCCTGGGCTGATTGGATTGACAAATAAAGTCTAAGAGACCAATTCTTTTACAGAAACTATCATTCTAGAACATTTTATTACAACTCCCCCATAGGGTATGAACATGTGATATAGCACAACAAGCACTTCCCAGAAGCAATTCGGAAGGTCTTCTAAAGTCCAAACAAATCATCTTTGTCCGGTTCACCAGGCTCACTTGATAAAAAACCACTAAGTACAACTTACGTGGTAAAAATCTACTAACCACATATGCTAGTCTCTTCTCTCTGTACAATCTTCTAGGACCTCCAAACAAATGAATAGTTGCAAATGACATATCCATCTATAATGTTCCCTTCAGCTTTGAATCCCGTGATCTTGACAACATCATACTGAATTTAGTAGGAATATCAGCTGCTACCACATCCATGACAATGCTTTTGGCTGAATATTGAGCTAGAGTCACCACCATATCTTTAATCAATCCCAGATACTTCACTTTTCTATGATCAAAGGAATATAGGTCTTTATAAGGCCTAGTAATCTCCAATCCTAAAATTTCTGTGAGAATTTCTTCACAGTGAGATCTAGGAGCCAGAGCAATATTCACAATCAAAGTATTTGACAAAATATGCAAAAGAACAACAAAAGAGAATGAAATAGCACATATGAATGGTGCTAATAAATGATCATTATATGTGACAGTACATCTTGTATATGTGTATGGTACATATTTATTATACATTGGGAAAAATTCGTGAGCCCTTGGAGGCCATGTGAATGCATACAAGTGTCAGGATAGCATTTGACCCCTAAACCCCCAAAGGTTGACCAATAGGCTACCAAACCTAACCAAACAATCATGAATACATGTGTGAACATGTAAGGAAGCATAAATGTAGGCATGGTTGTACATATGTGTGAGTGGTTGAGTGTCTAGGACCCAATAAATGACCAAAAGGACCACAAAACAACCACATTCACACACTAGCGCCGTTAGTCAAAGAAAAAGTGGTTTGTAATCAATACAGGCACCTGGAATATTAGGATGATCAAACTAGAGTGCCTCAACTGTCAGGATGATCAAAGTGGAGCACCTCAACTATGAGTTAATGAGCCAAAAATCAGCTAATAGACCAATATTGATCAATATAACCTAAGTAGGATCATATAACATAAGTACTAGACAAATTAAAATGACTCATAGGTGTAGAACATAGTACTAAGGTAGATTAATTGCTCTACAAATTTCCACTACAACCCTTGGCATTAGGTTATGAGATGCACCTGAATCAAGTATGGTGTTATGCAAAATCATATCATGTACATTCATACTTACATAAAAAGGAGGTACATATTCTTCATCTGTGTCTTCAACTCTGGGGCCAAGGACTATGGTAGGAGTATCATTTGTGAGTTCTAAAGTATCTAGTTGACATTCACATTCATTCTGCAACATCTTGGTGATGTTTTCTCTATATTCATTATTTGTCAACAAATCCTTGAATGGGATATAAATCTTTATTTTTGATCACTCACTTTGCAAACTAAAGGAGAAAAATGATTTATCTACATTAGTGGGTGTGGGTTGTTTAGCTTCTTTTGATACTTCTCCTTTATTACTCGTAATTTTTTCTTTGTATTATTTTGACTACTAGAAGGCTTATTTGCATTAGCCCTTCCTTTATTTATAGCTACATCTCTACTTCTCAATTTTAGGTTCCTCTGAAAATCATCTATGGCATTCTGATAACCCCTTTGATATTGCTTTGAATCCATCTCAAAATCACTACTGCCATCATCTTGAGCAAACAGATTATGCTCTTCTTCAATAAGATATATTTCTGTATCCAAATCATCAAAATGGTGAATCTGGTTATCCATTGGATCAATTTCTTCCTCCTCATCATCAACACAGTTTTCAGGGAATGGAGGCCTGATCTATTGATCTTCATGATTTCTGATATTTCTTGGGTCTCTTTTCCTTTTTTGAGGGGGAGGAGGAGCTGGCGTTCTTCTAAAGTTGGGTTTTCTTACTTAAGGTTTAGGTTTCTCTCTATTGGATGGCATGTTGTCTAAATCCAACCTATCCATTAAACTTTCCATAGTTTTCATCATCATTTCAAACTTTTCATCGTTTGAAGAAAAAGCAGCAGCAAGAACAAAAGTGGAAGGCTGATGTTCTTCTCTAGTTATTGTTTTGTCCACTTCTACTCTTTTTTCCATATTTCTAGAGGCCATGAAATTAGCTTCTACCTCTAAGGAATATTTAAACATAGAAGGAATATTTGTAGACTTTCTTTCTCTCAACAAAAAAGAAAAATCACTCTCAATAGAATCAACATAATGGAGTTGGGAAGCACCTACTAAGGGTTTAATGTTTACTTGTATGGAATTATACTATTAGAATTTAAATGCCATTTCGATATTCAAGCATATAGTTCTAATAATATTTGCAGCAAAATAATGGAGAATGAAGATACAAATTGAACAAAACAAACCACAAAGGAAATTGACAAGTATTGCTCAGGAATTTACAGTATCATTCACAATAATAATATCCGGTGTTACAATAGTTTTACATAGGAAGAATTCGAATGCATTTGGGAGCAATTCGAATCTCCCAAGTGGATATGATTATATCTAATTGAATCTCTAACTCAAGGTCTCCCAATCAATATTAGAGTCCAAATAGACAACTCCCTGATGACCAATAACTCCAACAATCAGTGTCAGCTAGTTAACTTAGTTCAACTGACTGTGGTAGGTAGGAAAAGCGCTCCTCCCCATGAAGCCATGCATTATCCATGCAAATATTGTGCTAGCTAATTGATGCTGAACTAACTGATTGTAACTGGGGGCTATTTAAGACTAACTATCACTAACACCAACTAACTGAATTAGGTTGGTGCTGGGACTCCCAATGGTTCCTAAAATGTAGGGATTGGTCTAGGAGGTGCTTAAACTGATGCATGCACATGTAGTAAGTGGAAGTTAACCTCTAGCAGTGTTCCCCACACTCCAGTGACTGGTACATATGGCCCCATTAGGTCAAGTGGACCTAATTGTACTAGTGGACCCAATTAATTAATTAAGGTTCCTAAGTTGGGAAATAATTAATCTAATAGATAGTATGATCAAGGGGGGATTAATAATCCTAACATCCCCCCTGAATTCTAACTTGGAAAACTATGGGTCCTGGTAACAAGACCATAGGTCACCCGATATACAATCTAAGAGACATAATACAAATGAGGTACGAAAACCTCTTGGGAAAACCCCGCTCAAAAATAGGAACTGAGAATCAAGCCTTAATGCCCAAAAGAGACCTGAGAAATGAAAATCTCTTTTCGATAAAAGACTTGGTAAAAATATCTACAATTTGATCCTCTATCGAAAAATAGTGCAGTGTGATGATTTTGTCATGCACTGGTTACAAAATGTAGTGCATATGAACCTCTATGTGCTTTTTCCTCTTCTTCTAAACAGGATCACTGGAGATCTTGATTGTACTCTGGTTGTCACAATAAATATCTACTGTAGGTGAAGTCTGAATCCCAAACTCTGTCAAGATTCCATGCAACCAAAATTCTTGAATAGCTATATTCACAGCTCCCCGATACTCTGCTTTTGCTAAATAAAGTGCAAGTGCTGCTTGCTTCTTGTTGGATCAACAAATTGGCCCAGATCTAATCATGAATACCAAACCCAAGGTGGATTTCCTATCATTTCCATCTCCTGCCTAGTCTGAGTCTATAAATCCTAAGAGATCCAGCTATGCTCCAGCATCATAGTGGATCCCATAATCAATAGTACCTTGCACATAGTGCAAGATCCTCTTTGCTTCCTTCCAGTGCAACTCATGTGGCTCTTGCATATATCTGGCAACAACAATCATAGCATAGGATATGTATGGTCTCGAATGAGTGAGATACATAATGATTCCAATGAGTTGTCTGTAGAGAGTGTTGTCCACTAAAGGTGTAGAACCACCTTCTTCAATCCTAATTCTTGATAGAAAACAACAGGGGGATGCATTGCAATCCTCCATGTGGAATATCTTAAGCATGTCTGATGAATACCTGGACTACGATATCATGATTCGTGAAGTATTTTGACTTACTTCGAGACCAATGAACTGTCTTAACAGTCCTAAGTCATTCATAGCGAATTCCTCATTAAGAGAATACTCAATGCTGCTCAATCCAACAACAGAGCTTCTAGTAATGAGCAAGCCATCCACATACAATACAACTAGAAGCAAGAACCCCTCCTTCTTCTTCATGTAGACATTGCAATAAGATTTGCACCTTTCAAACTTGTGAGAGATGCAGAAGGCATCCATCTTGGAGTACCATTCCCTTGGGTATTGTTTGAGTCCATACATTTATTTCCTCAGTATGCAGAATAAGGAAGGATCATCAATAAAACCCTCAGGTTGTTTCATATAGATCTCCTCCTCCAAATCACCATGGAGGAAGGCACTCTTCACATCCATGTGGTGTACTTCCCATCTCTTGGAAGCAGCAATGGGTATCACCAACCTGATGGAGTCCATTCTAGCTACTGGAGTGAATGTCTCATTGTAGTCCAAGCCTTGGACCTGAGAATACCCTTTTTCCACCAACCAAGCCTTGTACTTAGTTATGGTCCTATCAACAGTTATTTTGGTTTTGTAGATCCATTTGTACTGTACCAGCTTCCTTCCTGGAGGTAAGGGGAAAAGTTCCTGGGTTTGGTTTTCATGTAGCGAATCAAACTCCTCATCCATGGTTTTCTTCCATTTAGGATCATCACAAGCCTCCCTGAAGGATTGAGGATCTGACCCAAGAATCATAAAACACCTCTCAGCAAGAAGAGGATCTGTGTGAGACAGTGCTACAGTCTCCTTCTGATACTGGGACCTTGTTCTTCTTTTGTCATCTGGATCCCCAACACCATCTCCAGCTGCTTTTATGAGCTTATTAGCTCATTTAGGCTGTTGGAACAAGGTAGATGCTGGATTTGGATCTAGATCCCTTTGAGTTGTAAGCTCAATGTCTGGATCATACTGGGAGGACTCCTCTTCTGAATCTGAATCTGAAATGTCAGGATTTGAAACTGAAACTACAATAGGAAGTGAAGGAATGTTTATACCTTCATCAGCTTTGAATGGAAGTTTCGATGATGCTGGAACTCAAAAAGGCATGAAGTGAGAGAAATAGTATGCCTTGGAGTCATGATCAACAATTCCTTTCACTACAGTCTTCCCAGTTGAGATATTGGTGATCTCTACTGAGTGAAGTCTAAACAATACTTTCTTTGGTGAGCCAATATGGGTCATCTAATAAACAGACAACATATTAGCTGCAAAAGAGGGAACAAATAGGACATCTCTGAACACACCATGCTTCACTCTGATGGTGCCCTTTCCTGCTATTGGGATTTGGGAATCATCTCCTATTATATTTTTAACATTAAGCTAACATTATGTTAGGATCTATAACTGAGAGAATAACAAGCCCAACAATCAAACACAAGAGACAATGAACACAGTGTTTTTCCTCGGGGAAACCATAAATGGAGAAAACCCCACAACTTCCTCAGAGATAGAATCAGCACCAAAAGTAAAACCCCAAAACAGAAAGATGATCTCCCGACAGTAGTAGCCTCTTTCTTTCTATCCCCAACAACTTCTTCTTCCTCATCTATGCGCTACAACTGAGTGTGAGTGAGTGTGTGATAAATAGAGAGACTCACTCTCTATTTATACTAATTCCTGACTTAACAATAACTCACTAGGGCCGAATTCACTAGGAGAGTCTAATAACCCTAGTGCCTCGAAACTGTGGGGACTTTAACCCTTGATCAATAGGAGGGTTACCCAAAATGACTTGACATGACTTGTTTACATTATAGAAACTCCGGATAGGAACATCGGGGCATGACATGACTCAAATACATTACAGACACATCCCAGAATAAACATCAGGGTACAATACATAAGATATATGGATGAATACATTTCGAAGTCACAAAAACATTAACACTCCCTCTTAACTAGGAATGTATTCTCTTGACACAATTTATCAGCACAAGTCTTCTTCTATGTATCATCTGGATCATCATTGAGTCCTCGTCATCTTCAAGTCATCTTCATCTTCAAATCATCTTCATCTTAGAGTTATCTTCATCTTCAATTCATCTTCATCTTCAAATCATCTTCATCTTTGAGTTATATTCATCTTCAAGTCATCTTCATCTTCGGATCTGGATCATCATTGGAACATCATCACTGTATCTAGATCAGCACTCAATCTGGATCATCACTCGATCTGGATCATCACTGGAACGTCATCACTGGATCTATATCATCACTGGATCTGGATCATCACTGCTAGATCATCATCATGGGTACTATCTCATGATTCTTCTCATCACATGAAGTTCTACAGAGCCATCCCTTTTTCATGCTGGTTGTAGGCCTAGCCTCCATGTAGATCTTCTTCAGTGCTTATATCTGACCCTAAGTCAGAATGGCTCACCTAGCACTTACATCTGACCATGAGAGGAACACATCCAACACCATGTTAGAAAGGCATGCCCAACACTCACAACTGACCATGAGGGAACACATCCCACAACCCTATCAGAAAGGCCCAACACTTACATTCACTAGCATGATAGGACACACCTACTATCATCTATTTAAAGGCACATCACTCACATCCACCAGCATAATAGGACACACCTACTATCATCTATGGAAAGGATCAGCACTTACATCCACTAGCATGGTAGGACACACCTACTACCATCTGTGGAAAGGAACAACACTTACAATCACTAGCATGGTAGGACACACCTACTACCATCTCTGAAAAGGCACTGGACTTACATCTGACCATGGAAGGAACTTAATCCTCTCACCATGTCAGAATGGCTCTCAGTCCCAGACAAAGGGTTCCTGGTAACTGACCAGGTGCCTCCATTCTCCCAGAGAATGGCATTAGCCCTTATATCTGATCAAGTGGTAACACATCTCTCAATCACATCAAAATGGCCATGCACTCATATCTGATCATGTGAGAACACATCCCACAGTCATATCAGAATGGCCCTCATTCCCAGACCGAGATTTCCTAGTAACTGAACAGGTGCCTCCATTCAAAGAATGGCAACAGCCCTTATATATAATCAAGTGGGAACACATCCCTCAATCACATCAGAATGGCCATGCACTCATATCTGATCATGTGAGAACACATCCCACAGTCATATCAGAATGACCCTCAGTCCTAGACTGAGTATTCCTGGTAATTGACTAGGTACCTCCATTCAGAAAATGGCAATAGCCCTTATATCTGATCATGTAGGAACCAATCCTATAGTCATATCAGAATGGCTCATCACTCATATCTGACATGGAAGGAACCAATTCTCTCACCATGATAGAATGGCTCAGCCCTTACATCTGACCATGGAAGGAACCAATTCTCTCACCATGTTAGAATGGCTCAGGAACTCATCACTTCCCCTTGGAGGGAACCTCGATCTAGAGAACACCAAGCTTCTCCCTGAAGTATTCAAACTTCACTCTGGCCAATGGCTTTGTCAATACATCAACTATCTATTCATCCGTCGCAACATACTGGAGCTTCACTGCTCCTCTCTCCACCATATGCCTGATATAGTGATATTTGATCTCAATATGATTCGATTTGTCATGGAACACCAGGTTCTCTGACAAATTCACACAACTCTGGTTGTCGTAATATATACAAGTAGCATCCAAATGGAGATCAAATAAATCAGGCAGTAGCTTCCTTAGCCATACTACCTCACAACTAGTTGAACAAGCTACGACATACTCTGCTTCAGCTGTACTCAATGCCACAAAGGACTGCTTCCAGTGGGAGGATAGATCACGGGTTTGACTCCTTTATTACTCGTTTTAACAGATACAAATGAACCAAAACATTACAGCTTAGTGCAAATCCCGCTAATGTTACATACACTTAAACTGTCATGTTACCACGATGTTCCATATCTTGCCACATGTGACACTGATCCATATGTTATAACCACCAAAGGAAAACTCTGCCAAAATTGTTGCAAATGAAACTGTACATTATCTCTGCCAAACCTGAACTCCCTTATCTGTGCATTGCCAAATTTGAACTCCGCCAAATGGATAATCATTATCCAAATGCCAACTGTTCTGTAGATGTTATATCCACCAACACATTAATATATGGTTTATTCCATCACCAAAACATTATCCAAACGCTGCAGCATACCATAAAACTATGCCACATAACTGATATTTTAGCGCCAAAGTATAACCATCCACTAAATATTGCAACCGCCAAATGTTATCCATTTGATGTGAGACTTAACCACGCACCCAACGAGCCAATCGCCAAGCGTTACACCCATTCACAAATGTTAATGAATGTTGGTCGAGCCTTGCAATATGACTATGCCTCATTTAACATACCCGCCAGAACCTTGCAACGAATATATATATGCTATATTATAACCATTTTTTATTTCATCGTACTTTGGTTATAACACAAAATATTATAACATATGATATTCCATGTGCTAGAACCGTGCACTGTTTGGCATATATATGCTAAGTCTAATCATGTGGCAAGCAACTCATCCTTTTAAGCACCGACCCACGGAAGAAAGTTTAGCTTCGAGATGTTTTAACCATTCACCTCTTAAAAATGCATTAACCCTCTTTTCAAATGTGGTAAAGTCTTGATTCTTACCAAACCTGGATGCCATTGTACCATTTTCTCTTTATCTTGGATCAGTGTAATTTTGATGATGAATGACCCCCTGGATCATTCCTCCCTGTTGGAGATATTTTGGACCGCCAAAAGCCTAGATCGCCCTGCAGGTAATTGAGGGTACAACTTCCTCACCTTTCCAATCTCCATACATCCTACCTTGCTTAGAATCTGCATATTAGTCTCCTTGTCCATGACCAAAGGAGGTTCATACCATTTAAAATTCTTTGCATATACAACTATATTTATTGGAGATAAGCTCAAACATAAAGAATTTTTACACTTCTTTTCAAATATCTCAAAATGATCATAAACAAAATTGAGCTTTTTATCTTTCAATCTTCCCTTGGTAATCTGCAACCAAACTTTCTTTTCTACCTCAAACGGATGATGATTTTCATGCCTGGCTTTGCAAATTGCCCGACTCTTCTCCTGTTGTTCTTGCACTATCTGCTGCACTATTTTCTTTGCATCATGATGTCCACCTCTCACATCTTTTGTGCCGAAATAAAAGTCCACATGTGACTTCAACAGATAACAAAAACAAGTCTCAAAAGGAGATTTAATGCACTGCATGTGCTGCAACTGTTCACCCCAAGCTCTAGGATGTTCATCACAATAATTCTGAAGAAATCGAATGACTGTTCTACTGACTACCCATGTTTTCCCAATAACATGTGGATAATACATTGTGCTCCTTTCAAAATTAGTGTCCCCAAGACTCCATAAAACTGACCAAAATTGCCCTAATATTCGGAAGTGCCGAACATGTACAATAGTCATAGGAAGCCCAACATGAACCCCAATATACTAAAAGCACAAACTAATTGGTAGTCCCCCATCAAAGTCCCTTACAACATTTTTACAAGGACGAGATGAAGTATGAATAGGTGTGTACAATCCCAACCCTTTATCAATAGATTTGCACATCACACAATAATCATGAACAGTCTTTTGAATAATCATCAGATTCATGCCAAGATTTGGAAGAGGCATGTTTTGTTGCAACTGCACTTTAGGTTGTACATCTCTAGTAAGTGATAGTATTTTAGGTCCTTGAAACAAAGCACCATACTTGGGAAAACTTTTAATTAATTTAATTCCATGTTCCAGATTACCACTTTCCAATGATTCACATTTAACAACCATTAATGAAAACTTCCTACTAGCATTCATTATCATTTTCATTTGACTTGTAGTGACTAATGCCAGATTTGTTTTCATACGATGTGCACAACAATATATTCCATGCCACCTCTAAAGAGATGATATTTGTTCTGCTCTCTATAAAATACTGCTTTTCGGTCATACAAATATGGACTCCCAAGTACAATTCCACAAATGTCAAGTGGTACTACATCTAGTTCTACCTCATCCATAAAATTTTTAGTGATTGCAAATTTCAAAACACATTTCTTTGTAACTTGCAATTGTGTATCATTAGTAACCCAACCAAGAGGATAGGGTTTTTGATGAGGCATAGTAATTAAATGCAATTTCTTAACCATTTCTCCTGATATCAAATTCACTTGAGAACCACTATCAAACAATGTATCAATCTTTGTATGATTTGTAATGACACGAACATGAAACATTTCACTTCTTCTTTTATCACTTTGCATAGAAGTAGATAGCAGATTTGTACGTGTACTTGCACATGAATTAGAACTTGAACTTGCATCAATGGAAAGAGATATACCTTTATCTTTACCTCAGATCCCTATTGCTGTGATCTTAGTCTCATCACCTGAATCAGATCCCAAGTCTTGAATCACTACTGCAGTAGCTGCTTGATTATCTTTATCTTTGTTTTTCTTTCCTCCATACTTCTTTGGCCTTAACTCTGGATGAAGTTTCCAACACTTAGAAACATCATGCCCTTTCTGACAATGCGAGCATGTGGGTTTTTCACCCTCTTTCGTGATGGTAGTTGTTTTCCTTCCCTTATCTTTGCTTTTATCTTTGCTGTCAAATTTAGATGACTTCTTCATAAACAAATCATTATCATGCTTAGCCCTAGCTTCTAAATGTGCAGCTTGAACACATACATCATCCAAATTACTGGGGTTAAACATCAACAAAGTATGTCGCAAATAAGAATGCATGCCACCAATATATTTAAGAAGAGTTTCTTGCGTATCCAATGCAACATTCAATGCAATAGCCCTCTTTCTAAATTCATGAGCATATTCTTGAATGCTTTGTCCTTTAGCTTGTCTAAAAGTTTTCCAACTCATTATTAATTGTTGCATGTGACCTAAAGGATAAAATTGCTTTCTTAATACTTCAATGAATTCATTCCAAACTGAAATAATTTTACCATTCTTTCGAAGATCTTGCTGAATCTTGCTCTCCCACCAAGTAAGAGCCATACCACTCATTCTCAAAGTGGCCAATTGAATCCTGGAAGGGTCATCATTAATGCCCTGCACCCTGCAATATACTTCAAGCTGCTTGATCCAATTGTCTAACTTCTCAGCATCTAAATATCCATCATAAATTGGTAATTCAAATTTTACATCCAATTTGAATTAAGGCATATTAGGATTTGCATTATTTGAATGAGAAGTATGAGAAGAAGAGAAAGTTTGATTAGTTTCAGGAGGATCACCATCACCTCCTACTCCTTTACCCTTTTCTTCCTTCTTCACTTCTGCATCTTTGGATGGAGATCCTTCTTCTTTCTTCTTCCTTTCTGCTCACTCATCGAGTAGAATTTCCATCATGGCTTTCATGTTGATAAAATCCTCCAAAAACTCAGTTTTAGAAATAACAGGTTTTTCCCGTTCTGTATGTCCTTCTTCTTCCCCTCGTGGAGAACACATGGTTCTTGAGAATGTTCTCCTCAAGCCAATCTCAGGATCTCCTTCGATTAATTCTCCTTCACCACACTTTGATTTGGACCTGGTAAGCATTCACAAAATTGCACAAGCAGTTAACCTGCTCTGATACCATAACATGATCTGTCAGATCTCAACTCGAGTGCATTTAGAATTTTAAAAGAATGCATTTAATTAGTTTGCTTAATTCATGAAACAACATTAACATCGATGGAATGCTTAAAATAGAAATGAATAGCAGCAAAACTAAAACAGAAACAAGCTGAAACAGAAAATGAGAGTCACAAACAGAAGTTGATAACAGAGTTCACCCCCTTCACTGGGCTACGTCTCCGGGTCCCTCTCCAATGGGTACCGATCCAATTAATGGTATTAAAATGGTACAAAATGGTTCTGGAATCTCTAAAACATCAAATTCAGCAACTGTAAAACAGAATGCTGGACATAAAGTCTTGAAGACCTCTCTTGAAAATTACCAAGTGGCCTTCAAAAGGCGAAGAAAACCCCTTATAACAGAGAATGGTTGACTTCAAAAAGAAACAGCATCTGGACATTTACAAAAAAACTCTCTTCTGTCCTCTGTCCTCTGTCTCCCTCTACCGTCCCCGCACTGGCTGAAACCCTGGGTTATAAAGCTGCAAGTTGCACGTTCAATCCCGATTCTATTGCATTTGTTCTATCCCTGCAAGATTTCAATAATAACAGAATGATGCTCTGAGTCCTAAACAAGGCTGAATCTCCTGCAAATGTGGCTAGAATCGTGCTATAACAACGTTCAGTGGGAGGATAGATCACGGGTTCGACTCCTTTATTACTCATTTTAGCATATACAAATGAACCAAAATGTTATAGCTGAGTGCAAATCCCGCTAATGTTACATCCACTTAAACTGTCATGTTACCACGATGTTCCATATCCCGCCACATGTGACACTGATCCATATGTTATAATTTCCAAAGGAAAAATCCACCAAAACTGTTACAAATGAAACTGTACATTATCTCTGCCAAACCTGAACTCCCTTATCTGTGCACCGCCAGATGTGAACTCCGCCAAATGGATAATAATTAGCCAAATGCCAATTGTTCCGTAGATGTTATATCCACGAACACATTAATATATGGTTTATTCCATCGCCAAAATTTTATCCAAATGCTACAACATACCATAAAACTATGCCACATAACTGATCCATTAGCGCCAAAGTACAACCATCCACTAAATATTGCAACCACCAAATGTTATCCATTTGATGTGACACTTAACCGCGCACCCAACGAGCTAACCACCAAGTGTTACACCCATTCACAAATGTTAATGAATATTGGTTGAGCCTTGCAATATGACTATGCCTCATTTAACATACCCGCCAGAACCTTGCAAGGAATATATATATGCTATATTATAACCATTTGTTATTTCATCGGAATTTGGTTATAACACAAAATATTATAACATATGATATTCCATGTGCTAGAACCGTGCACCGTTTTGCATATATATGCTGAGTCTAATCATGTGGCAAGCAACTCATCCTTTTAAGCACCGACCCATGGAAGAAAGTTTAGCTTCGAGATGTTTTAACCATTCACCTCTTAAAAATGCATTAACCCTCTTTTCAAATGTGGTAAAGTCTTGATTCTTACCAAACCTGGCTGCCATTGTACCATTTTCTCTTTATCTTGGATCAGTGTAACTTTGATGACGAATGACCCCTTGGATCAATCCCCAACAGCTTCTTCTTCCTCAGCTATGCGCTACAATTGAGTGTGAGTGAGTGTGTGATAAATAGAGAGACTCACTCTCTATTTATACTAATTCCTGACTTGACAATAACTCACAAGGGCCGACTTCACTAGGAGAGTCTAATAAACCTAGTGCCCCAGAACTGCAGGGAATTTAACCCTTGATCAATAGGAGGGTTACCCACAATGACTTGACATGACTTATTTACATTATAGAACCTCCTGATAGGAACATCGGGGCATGACATGACTCAAATACATAACAGACACATCCTGAAATAAACATCAGGGTAAAATACATAAGATATACAGATGAATACATTCCGAAGTTACAAATACATTAACATCTCCCATGTGAATAGTGGGTCCTTCTTTGACACTGAGAGAGGAGAAAAGATCCTTGGAGGAAACCATGCGGTTGGAGGCTTCAGAATCAATCAAATAGGTTGTAGACCGAGGTGGTCCTGCTTTCAAAGCATGACATCTTTCATGTTCATTATCAGACTGTTTTTATCTTTGAATGTTATGCTGCTTGAGAAGAGCAGTCATTTCATCATGTTCCTTCCTCATACAATGATCTTCAAAGTGATATCCATTTTCACAATAGGGACATAATTTTTTCCCAAATTTCTTCTTATTAGAGCCAGAGGCCCTTTCAGAAGCTTGCTGATTTTTTTTAGGCCTTGAATCAGCTTCCTTTGGATCCTTCTTCTTTGATTTTGTCTTTTCTTGCGCTTTGGAAGAGTCAATAACTAAGAAATATTGATCTTTGGAGGTTTGGATGACTCCCATTCGAATCAATTTGTCTTTCTCCTTGATTAAGGAGTCAGAAAAAGAATCTAATGAAGGAAATTTCCATTTAGAAAAGATTTCCCACTTGGAATGAAACATAGAGAGATATACAGAGTACTCACGACCTAGTTTTCTGAGTATGGAAAGGTCATTCTTCTCATCCTTCCACTCTATTATGTACTGTATCCATTGGAGCACTAGAGACTTGAATTTCAAGAATAATTGCTCAATAGTCCAAAAACTGCTGGGATGTAAAGATACCAACTCATTCTCCAGAATGTGTCCCCGAAGCTCATCTTGTTTGTTAAACAAGGCATTGAGCTTCTCCCAGGCTTCTCTGGGAGTCCTCAAGCCTTCTAGATGGAAGAGGAGATCTCTAGATATATAAGTACATAAGTACCTGAATGCTTCATCACAATGGTTTAGGAACTTGTTCCACTCTACCGGATGATGAGGCTTAGCCTCCCATCCATGTATGTATTAAATTGAGCACGTAGATCTGTGGACAAAAACACAACTCACATGATAGATCAGACAATTTACTCAGTTATTGAAGAATGAAACAGTGCAAAAATGGCTTGCAGCTGTGAATTCTTTTCATTAATCAAAGAGTAATTAGATGGATAATTACAATGAAGTACAATGGCTTTAATAGCCACAAGCAATTCAAATCCACATGAGGAAGTTCGAATTGATTAGACTCTACTTGACTGTAGGTAACCAAGACCTTGTCTAAATAACTATCGAAGGACTCAGTGGTTAACTGACCTTGTCTAAACCATAACCGGAGTTCATCGGAGCTCTAAAACACAACTAAAGTGTTACATTCAGTGTTGACTAAGG
>LPNX010141578.1:278127-322963 GCA_001517045.1 Pseudotsuga menziesii
TGGCATGTGAACCTCTCCATCATTATGTATGGAGGAATCTTCCTCTTTAGAAGAAGAATGATGTGCTCAACTAGATCAGAAATATAGACAGCTGCTGGTTGAAGATTGGACCCATGTAGAGCAACTGAAGTCAACTGAAAAGTGAGAAAAGGTTCTTGAGAATTCAGAGAATCTGAGGAACACTCAAGAAACTGATATGTTGCATCCATGAACATCAAACCATGAGTGTTAATAACAGCCCCAAGTGTTAGGAGCAAGTGTCCAGGCGGATGCAGAAAATATTCCTCTTTACTAGTTTTGTGAGGAGATGAGCATGTGATCAATGGTAAAGAAGCACTGGGACTGTTGAGAGCGAATGCTTGAGATCCATAGTCTGATATAGATTCTGAAATATATAATGAATCACATAATAAAATATCATCAACCTCATATGAGGAAACTAACACCAAATCCCCATCAGCAGTTTTGAAGAGAAAGTGCGGTACTTGATTTTTCACACTGGAATTGGTGAGAGCAGCTACAAGAATGACTGAAGGCTTTTGGATTTTAAAATATGACCGAAATAATATCATATCAGAAATTAAATCAGATCTAAATAGGTTCAAAACAGATCCAAAACTGTGAAATGGAATCAAATCCCCAACAACAGTTTTGTAGGAGACTTGCGGTACTTGTTTCTTCACACCGTTGATGAGAACAGCTACAAGTGGTACAAAAATATTATGAATTTTATATATTAAACCAAAAAATATCAGATCATATCTAAATAAGATCATATTAGATCCAATAAGGTTAATATTATATTCAAATAAATGGTTAACCGAGACGGTGGATGCACAGCTTTCTTCTTTTTCAAAATTCTGAATTTTGGTGCGTGCAATCCTGCAGGAATTTGCTGGAAAATATAGATCATTGGGAGTGAATGGATCACTCTGGTAATCTGATATTTCTTCCAAAATATCCAAGGTATCACATATTTTCACACCAGAAGCAACATTAGAGGGATAAAAATCAAATTTCTCTTCACTTTCGGAAGCAATTACTGGTAAATTTTGCACAGAATTTAAAGAAAAATCACCGGTGAATGTTTGCATGGAAGTGCAGCAGAATTTTTCTTCAACATTAGAGATTCAAATGTCTTCTTATGTTTCAGAAATATGAGAATATGAGATATCAGAGATCTCATGAACTTCCGGAGCATCAGGAGAAGGAGTCACTACATGCAGACTGTCTTCAATTTGAATTGACTATGTAGAAGCTTCTGCTTCTTCTTTATCTTGAACAACTTCATCAAAGAGAGTGGATGCTGATATTTTTGGATCAAGGATGCTTATGGTGCTGGATTTTCTCTCCAAAGTGCTATTATGATCCTCATAAATCATTCCAAAGGCTCTGTCCAACCTTGTCTTATCAAAGATGAAATCATTTCGAAGTTGTACCTGCAAAACAAAAAAATGATCCAGTAGGAGATCTGAGGAGGAGAAGTTCCTTGTCTGCTGAGGCTCTGATACCATATTAAATTGAGCACATAGATCTGTGGACAAACACACAACTCACATGATATATCACACAATTTACTCAGTTATTGAAGAATGAAACAGTGCAAAAATGGCTTGCAGCTGTGAATGCTTTTCATTAATCAAAGAGTAATTAGATGGATAATTACAATGAAGTACAATGGATTTAATAGCCACAAGAAATTCGAATCCACATGAGGAAGTTCGAATCGATTAGAATCTACTTGACTGTAGGTAACCAAGACCTTGTCTAAATCACTATCGGAGGACTCAATGGTTAACTGACCTTGTCTAAACCATAACCGGAGTCCATCGGAGCTCTAAAACACAACTAAAGTGTTACATTCAGTGTTGACTAAGGTTAACTGATAGTGGTAGGTGAGAATTGCGCCCCACATGTGTTCAGTCAAGTAAACCTAGCGCTAACTGAATGTAGAGGACTAGAACTGAATGTAACTAACTCCTAACTTAACTTAACTAGTCATTAACTGAAGTGAACTGACCTTGGCTGGTTTCAGCATTCCTAGTGGCTTCCTAAATTGTAGGGATTGATCTAGGAGGCTCCTAAACTTATGCAATCAAGTGCAATAAGTGGCAGTGAGCCTCAATTAGTGTTCCCCACACTTTAGTAATTGAAACATGTGCCCCAATTAGGTCAAGTGGACCCAATGGTGTTAATGACTATAAATAGACTCGATGGACTCCTGATTTAGACATGACTCCCAATTTAGACATATGACCAAATTTGGACAAGGGAGGATTAATAATCCTAACAATATGATCCTGTGGTAGCCATGCTTTTGCAAGGCCAGTTGCTTATCAATCCTCCAATCAAGATAATTGGAAGTTGTGAGGATCCGTGGTTCAGGAGTTTGAGAACTCATAATTTCTCTGGCTGGAAGACTACAAATACTTCTCACAAGCTACGTAGCACCTATCAATTTCACTACAATTGCACACTAAAACATATAAACGGTTAGAATCATGCTTTTCCTCCCGGAATGAACATGTTTTCAGGGTCCGTCATGCCCTCTCTGCTTCTTTGAATAAATCCAGAGCTAGAAAATTTTCATAGGGGACTTATGTGGAAACTCAGCTGCTTCTCATGTTCGATGGGGAGAAACAAGCATGAAATCTGCCTAAGAAGGCTCTGATACCATATTAGAATTTGAATTCCATTTAGATCTTCAAGCAAATAGTTCTAATAATGTTTGTAGAAAAATAATGGAGAATGAAGATACAAACTGAACAAAACAAACCACATAGGAAACTAATATTAGGCTCTGATACCATATTAGAATTTGAATGCCATTTAGATATTCAAGCAAATAGTTCTAATAATGTTTGTAGAAAAATAACGGAGAATGAAGATACAAACTAAACAAAACAAACCACATAGGAAACTAACAAGTATTGCTAACGAATTTACAGTATCATTGACAATAATAATATCTGGTGTTACAATAGTTTTACATCGGAAGAATTCAAATACATTTGGGAGCAATTAAAATCTCCCAAGTGGATATGACTGTATCTAACTGAATCTCTAACTCAAGGTCTCCCAATCATTATCGGATTCCAAATAGACAACTCCCTAATGACCAATAACTCCAACAATCAGTGACAACTAGTTAACTTAGTGAAACTAAGTGTGGTAGGTAGGAAAAGCGCTCCTCCTCAGGCAACCATGCATTAGCAATGCAAATCTTACACTAGCTAACTGATGGCGAACTAACTGATTATAACCGGGGGTTATCTAAGACTAACTAGCACTAACACCAACTAACTAAAGTAGGTTGGTGTCGAGACTCCCACTAGCTCCTAAAATCATAGGGATTGGTCTAGGAGGCACCCAAACTGATGCATGCACATGCAGTAAGTGGAAGTTAGACTCTAGCAGTGTTCCTCACACTACAGTGACTGGTACATGTGGCCCCATTAGGTCAAGTGGACCCAATTGTACTAGTGGACCCAAATAATTAATTAAGGTTCCTAAGTTAGGCAATAATTAATCTAATAGACAATGTGATCAAGGGAGAATAATACTAACATATACACCATACCAAACCTGCTGGAAAACTCATGAACTGATTCAAAATTCCTTTTTTCATATTGCTATATTGAGAGTGAACTTGTAGAGGATGTTTCTTATCTTCCCATCTATCTAGAAACAAAGTTTGGAAGGCTTCAAAGGTAAGTATGGATCTTGTAAATAAATATTTACACCATATTTTTTCCTCCTCGTGAAAACTATGTGCAAACAAACTTATCTTAGCATCATCATAGTCCACTTCCTCCAAATCACTGAAATCTTCAAATCTATCCATATGCTTCCTAGCAGTAAAATTTCCCTCCCCATCAAATAAGGACATTCTTTGGGAGAGGTTTCAGGTAAAATCATGCAGTACAACAATTATAGATAAAGGAGAAAACCTGGATTCCATGGGTCTAGGGGGATTTGGGATAGCATGAGGATTTTGAACAGTAGGAGGAATTTGAGGAGGGATTGGAATATAAGGCTAAAAACTTTGGACAATAGGATCGTTTTCTTCAACCTTTACAGTATCTTGTAGATTATGCCACAAAGATTCAAGAAAGTATGATTGAAGCCTATTAGGATTTATTTCTGTTAGCTTAAGGTCTGATTCAAATTTGGATATTAATAGCGATCTTTGAAAACTTGTTTCGCAATCAAAATCTTGAAAACTACGAAATTCTTGATAAAAAGATCCTTCAATTTGAGAAGTATTTATTCTTTCTTTACCAGGCCTACGTCTAATCAATATTTCTGGGTTTTCCACAGTGTATGATATTTCATAAGAAGGATTACCTCTCATATGCGTCCTCCTATAAGACATGATGTATTTTCTGAAAATCAACTCGAAATCAATGTGGATTCGCCAGGGAAAATGTACAACCGATCACAATGCAAGAACCTCTACTTTCCCACAAAAATTATGTCTTCTTGAAATATATGTCGTTCTTCGAGAGCATATTTGAACTCTCATTTCCTGACAATGATGCCAATATGTTAGCACTCATATTTTACTCCCAGTTGTGAAAAGGTAAACCCAAGGTAACCACTAAACCAAGATTTAGGAAAGAATGCTTGCTTCTTTCTCTCTAGAGAGGGATCTCTCAATATTTTTCTCATAGGCCAGATATATATGAACAAAAGATAAAATTTAAGGTTTTTGGTGGTTGAAACAAATGTACATTGGGCATGGAGTCATAATGTGGAACAATAATATTAGGAGTGTTGCTGCATGGGAAACTTTAACAGAAGCAAGGTAGCAATCTTATTAAATTCAAAATGATTTTTCTTGGTGATTATGGAGGAATTTAGAAACAGTCCATTAATGTGGGCATCTAACTGGGATGAATGCAACATTAACTTTAAATGAACAAGTTTGTGAATGTTTGAAAGTAATAGACATAGCATATGATTATGAAATCTGCAATATTGTAAAATCATTCAAACATGAAAGGGGAAACATAATGGAAGTATTAAACATCAAACACATCCACATGAGAAAAGGAAATACAGATTGCAATATAGAAAACATAGGAATCTCTGAAAATGACAATTTTGGCTTTGTAATTTTATTAATCTCTGAAAATAATAGTTACAATGCAAAATCTCATGGGTTCCAACCCTTGTTCTATTACAAAAACTCGTTGTTATACAAAATATCACTCCATGAGATGAATAAATAAGTCTAAAAATAGGAAATAAACACCTTTTTACATCTGTCATCTATAACTCCTAACTAGTAAGTGCTCTTGAAAATAAACTAAAAACTCCTAGTTAACTAGTCTTCAAAAATATTCTTGAACAAGTCTTCAATATTTCTTTATCAGCGCAACTTGTATTTTGTCTTTCCATACTTTTCAACTCTCTTCCACTAATTGACAGTTGACATCTACAAACTGGAGATCTCCTTTTCTAGCACTCTTATCACCATGTGTTCCATGTAAGAAAACCCTGGCAGTTGTGCACATATGCGTCTGAAGGAAAACAACATTTCAAAATCCTCTGATAACTTATCAATTATTGTCTTTCCAGATAAATACTATTGCATATATTCAAAATTTTTATGGTTTAATATGCAACCGACAAGTAGATAATGGTATTCGTTTTGATAAAACATACCAACTTTTTCTTCCTAGAAGAAAGGCAAACCGTTTTTGAACAATGGAGTAAATAATTCAATAAACAATTTCACTTGATGGGTCATGATATCAATTTTGCTTGTACTGTATCCAGATCTTGATGGTTTCTTATGATCTTCCTAGCCCATGTAATGACTGAAATCCTATATTTGATAACTGCAGTATCTATTGGATTTTTATTTAACACTTCTTTTACTACTACAACACTCTGTCCAGAAGATAGGACAACAATTTCCTTATCTAAAATATAATCCAAGTATGATCTGAGCTTTGCTACTTCAACGATGATCATATCCCACAGGATATGCTTAGCTCCCGACACAGGATATGCTTAGCTCCCGACACAGGCAACTTTATAGTCACTTGTTTCATTGCTTGTCATTTTTATCTAAAAGGTCTCTACACTTATTCGCCCAAACTTTTCTTTCTCCTTCTCTCTTCAAGACTAAATTTTCTAGATTCTTGTTTTGATTCTTTATCCCTATAATTTCCAAATCTCTCAGTCTAACTTGAGACATTACTTGTATAATAGAGTATACACTGGTTTGTGCAGGAGGTGGAATAATATGCACTTCAGTCTCTTTTACCTTTTCATTTAATTCTCTTTCCAATTTTGCTTGTTTTTTCTTCAAAGCCTTCTAATTTTCAACCAAAATACCCATGTCCCTTTCCCATTGCTTCTTTTCTTCAACAAACTTTAAAATATTTTCTTTGCAATCATTCAATTCATCATTTAGAATCTCTTTTTCTTTCTATAGTTGTGTAAGCTCTATAGCTTGTATGAGATGGGTAGATGGGATCTTCAATTTCTTTTTAAGCAACTGAATGGTGTTCTATTTCTCATTTAGTAGCTTATGATTTGTTACTCCTTTATCAGCTTCATTATTGGCAGTTAGTAAATCACCTTTAAGCTTCTTAATTTGTTGTTGATGAGCTTTATTTTCAACCCTTTCTTGTCTAAGCTGGTTCTCAACTTTATTCCTGGTAGATTGCAATCTAGACACCTTTAAAGTGGCCTTGAGTAGGTCACTATATATCAACTCTCCTATTTGTTTGTGGAGATGAATCATATCAGGTATAGGATTTTTTTCTAGATTCATCCTCATATCAACAAATTTGTTCTTGGTTTCTATTGCTAAGTTTAGAGTGTTCTGAACATGATCTCTGACAATAACCAAAGCCACATCTCTACTGGAGTTTTTTTTAAATATCTGCATACAATTTAAGATATTCATCTATTGATACCTCTTTATCCTCCCTATATTTATCAAATAACTCAGCCCTGGTTTTTAACTAAGAGGTAGTATCCTTGGGTGTCTCTAAGAATGTATATTCTTTGATTTCAAAGATTGGTCCTTTGAATTTCATATGATTTTTCTTTCCTTTAGATTCTGCTACATGTATCATATGGCCTACCTCTTCAACCTTATGTTTCTTTGGAGTTTTAGCAATTTATTTTTCTTCTGTCTCCATAGCATTAGAAAAATCCCTTTAATTAGTCCTTTTAGAGTGACTTGCAATATGATATATCCTTTCTGTTGATGGAACAATAATCAAAGGATTTGGTTGTGTAGAACTTTCATCCTTCATTGCAAAAGTGGAACCCTATTTCATATCTTATTCACCCTGTTTCTCCTGAGGATAATCCATCCAATTGGCACTCTTGGTCAAGCCTACAACTTCTTGATTCTAAAATGGTTTGTTTTTATTGAATTGTATTCTTATTGACATGACATGGTGAGGATCATAGTCGACAGTTGCAACATTTTGAAACCTCATTTTCTTTAGAAAATTATCCACTACAGGAAAATAAACTTTACTTTTTATAATGAGTGGGCCAACTACCCTTGGAAATTTGATTTCAGGTGACTTATTAAAATTGATAAAATGCTCATTCTCAACAATGAGTTTCTTCCTGATCAAATCTAAGGAAAATATCTTTGGAGTTAAGAAAGTAGGTAAAATATAAGGTTGACGAACAAATCCATACACTCTGATAACATTCTTCCTTCAAGAACCAGTATCCAATTCTTTTCTCGAGAGAAAATTGCAACATTTATTTCATAAGAGGTAGCACCGTGGGAAAAGTTTGCTGGAAAAACAACTTATATACCTTAGGCATAAGAAAGTTGATATATTTTCCAAAATTTCTGCTATTCTCATTAGTGAGAACCATCTGTGGGAACTATAGGTTCTCCTTATTGAAGAATAAGAACATTTTTACCAAATAGGATTAGAATCTGAAAAATATGGTGTTGTGGAAGTTCATTAGTTGTGAGTGGATATCTTAGCTAAGCACTCATCAAATTTAATGCAACATTACTGAATCGATTCCCTTGGCTTAGCTTGACCACTACTAGTTTTCAACAACAGACTCATTAGGGACTTAGTGATATACCTTCGAGTGTCTAGACCTAGAAACTGACTCATATGGGAAATAACCGTACAAGTTTCCTCATTAAACATACTTATATCTACAATAAAAACTTGGTTTTGCAAGGATATATCTGGTTTGAAACATGTGTTAAAAAAGACTTGTTTCTTCTCCACAATAGCCCCTCTGAATAATTGAATTAGATTCTCTTCACTAAACTCTCCAGGCAACTGGGTGAAAGTAACAAGAACAATAAATGTATCTCAGACTATTAGTGGACTGACAGGAAAAAGGATTTTGGACTTAACCACGTCCATAATTACCCTCTCGGAGGAGGAATAATTACAGTTGCAATAGTTAATAAATTGAAGAAATTTTAGGGGTCGTTCAGTACATAAAAACTAGAAATAAGACTGAAAGACTCCCGGGGACATCTGTTCCTTGGTCTTGAAGGAATTTTAATTTTTTTTTCAACAGGTCTACTAAACTTTAATGGATAGTATTGTGTCAAAAACCTCACAATCCTTGTCTTCAAAAGCCTCTTTTATTTTCTGGTACTCCAATGCTTGAGCCTCCACTCCCTCTACACTCTCCTTGTTAAATAATTTTTGGTAAGAGAAAAATGGCCTACTTCGTTACTTGACAAGTGGACATAATATTCGTGTGAGTTGGCTTATTCCGCATAGTCCTCAGCTCTCGATTTCCAATACATAAACAAACAAATAGTCCCTATCCACGTGCTTTTGATTTTGTATTATTTTATTCCCTTATTGGTCATGCATCTTGTTTAGTTGAATCTTTTCCTCTCCATAGATCTAGTGTCCTTCATTCTAATCTGTTGATCCTGATCACCATTTAACCATGCTATCTCATTCCTGCTATATCATACATCCTTATCTCTCCTGTAAATTCCAGCAACGAAACTAATCATAGCCATAGATCCACCTTTGATTTACATTCCATCGTATATTTTTTTTGTGCTTCAACATTACGTGTTCACATCATAACTGAACTACACTTTGCCTAAGCGGATTAATACTTAACAATTGATCTTATCTTTTACAAATCCCCACTGTCAATCGATTTCCCTTTTTAATATTCCACTCAAATTTGGCTTTCCAAAAAGTGTGTATCTTCTCCTAGCGGAGTGATTCTCCATCATAGATATGAACCTTCACCGATCTCAACCTTTCATTTTCACTCCCCTTTAATCAATTCCACTGAGACTCCCTTCAATTTTATTCGTGCATGTTGATTCAAGGGAACAATACTGAACCATAGATCTCTCTTCCATCTAATATGCACCCTTGATCGCATGGGCCCCTTAACGAATTCCGTTAGTTCACAAATTCTCTTTACCCACACACCTTTCATCAATGGAATAAATATGAGCCCTTGATCTTGATCGGGACTCCGTCTCGACCGTTGAAATATGTACCTTGTACCACTTCCTGCTAATTTCAAAACTTATTTCCTCTCCGCATGTTCACCAAACGGAATGAATGCCATTGGTCGATCATTCCTTCATCAAGATCTCCGCTGTTTATTTGTGTCAGATGTAAATTTTTCCTTTGATTGAGAAAGTTAATCCTTTCGTTCATGTCCCATAGGCATAATATTTCTTGGTCGTAGATCCGATTTCCCCATTTCATCTAACCGTCGATCTCTGCCTCCTTTTAACTCATTCTGCTCGCGACCAAATTTATTCTTACCTTGCAACTTTGTCGAGCAGATTAATCCATAGTCATAGATAATCTCCACTGCATATCTACACCATCAAATCCTACCACAAGATAACATAGGGCCAGTTTTTCATTTGAAACTTATTTCTAAAGTTTGAGCTAGGATTTTTCTTCAAATATATAATTTCCAACTTAGAAATAAGCCCCTTTCTACATACCTCCAGGTCACATGATAATTTTTTTAGCTCTTACCTTATATCTTCTCAGGCCTGCCCCCTTTCCAACTGCTAACCATAAATGGTGCTAACACATAGCTCTTGCTTAAATACTCCAATTATCATATTCAAGCTAGATTTGTAGAATTGGATGAAGAAGGTTCAATTTGGTTGTAGCATAAGGTCCTCCTTAACAAATGAGAACGTTTCTCCACCACCACACCATCCAAGAGGTCCTAATACAGAGGAAAGATACACAACCCAAGAATGCGACATGGAAACTATCATATATACTTTAGCGATTCCTCATCCTTAGCCATGACAATGTTGCTTTGTAAGGAGGAGGGCATGTTAGAATCCTTCACTAACCAGCGTAATTAGATAGATATGTTTCTCTATATTGATGCTATTCCTATTAAATAAGGCCCATGAAGTAGATATATGTGAAATCAATATTTGTAAGAAGACTTAATGGAAAGTTTCTAGATGGATATAAACTATATATAAAGAAGTAGAATAAATGTAATGAAATTTCTTATAAAACATATTGTAATTGGACCTTTGCTCAACTAGAGGTTTCCCCTTTGAAGAGCAAGTAAACTTTGCTTTCATCAATAAAAAAAAAAGTATTTCAATTTGTAGATTTCAACTCTTTACCATTGTCTCTTATGACAATTTTATCAAATCTTCATTTCAAATCTTACTATATTATATTTTTCTTTTTAAATTTCCTATTTTGCTAATACCATACCTAACAAAAAGGAATAGAGATTGACAATTTCCCTCCTACATAGATTCGTATACAATTAAAAATAATTTCAAAATTACAGTCCATAATCAATAATACTTAATCTTTTAAAATCATTAAGTAACAATTCCACTTAATTCCACGTAGATAAAACAAAATATAAAACAAAATCAACATAGATGGAACCCCCTTGCTCCGGTTGCTTATGAAATTTCAAAATTTATCTATTTTAGATTTAAAGAAAAACAAAATTCAATATAGATGGCAATTCCCTTCGTCCAAGAGTTTTTGGTATTTCGAAATTCAACATGGATGAGCAATCTATCTGTGACTTTCGGCATTTCCCAATTGATTCAACGTGTAGAAACGGAAAAAAAAAACAAAATGCCTAAGACGTCCCCATCCTCCAATGGTTCTTTCCCATCATCAACTGGTTCTTGGCGTTTACGAATTGATCCCAAACTTGCAAGAGAAATACAAAAATTAAAAGAGAAGAACAAAATTCTACGTCTGTAAAAATTTCCTTTTGTTTCGATGGGCACTTTTGAATTGGTTCGATGCATTTTTTGTTTTTTGTGTTTGTTGGCATTTTTTAATTGATTTAAAGATTTAGATTAAAAATCAGCATTGACGAGAGTTCCCCTTGCGTTTCCAAATTGATACCCTCTCTCTAATAATTCTTGGCCATCTCAAATATCGTGAAAGGTCAAAAAAACAAAATTCAATTTGAATGAGAATTCCCCTCTTCTCATGTTTTTTGTCTTTTTTTAAATATCCCGAGACCTCTAAAAGGAAATTCAACATAGATGAGTCCCGCTATCATCGTTCTTTTCAAGTATCATCGTTTATGAATTTGATGAGAAGCCTTGTAAAGGAAAATAATGTCAAGTATTGGAATTGAACCGTCTTTTGTTTGGCTGGTAGCCAGGTACTGATTACCTACACGCCAAAAACAATTGTTTCCACTGTTCTTTATGAAGTGGAATAAAGCCGCGGCAAATATGCGATGGAGAAGCTGGCCGCGTGGAGCCTTATCACCTAAGCGGTTTTAGATTTTTAGTGTTTTCTAGCTACTTGCGTTATTTGAAGGACGCTTTCAAAATTCGAACACATGCTCAACTACGGATATTGAGATCACGGGGCGAACCCTTCTCTTGAGAAGATGTGCAGATCACAAGCAAGAAAAGAGAGGCCCTGCATCAAACTTATTCTTACTTTCTGTTGCGGATTGCTCTTTATTCATCGTAATTTTCCACTGTTTTGTTTCCAAGTTATTTGCAGCGCCCATACAAAATATTTCCATACAAATTCTAAAATAATACATGTTTTGGTTGCAGAGAATGTGGAGAGCGCAAGCCCAAGGGGGATGTTTGTTATTGGAAATTCATACGTTGATACAGGAAATCTCAACAAAACGTATCCCAACTGGAAATTCCCATATGGTATAAGCTTCCCTGGGAAACCCTCGGGGCGATATTCAGATGGAAAAGTCCTCACGGACTTTATAGGTATAATTATGATTCTTCTGCTCAGAATTATAGATTTCATTCAGATGGGCATGTTTGTCTTTATCTTTGAACATTGTAATGCTGCAGCTTCAGCTTTCCAGATTCCTACTCCAGTGCCATACAATCAGCGTAATAGCTACCACCACAAGCGGTTTTGCTTCGGCATGAACTTTGCAGTTGGCGGGAGCGGTATTTTCGAGACATTTCCTGGAGTGGCCAGTATGACAACCCAAATCGACCAGCTGCAGCAGTTGATGGACAATGGAGTATACTCGTCAAGGACTGTAAGGTTTTCTCTTCTTCTATTCGCGGTTTCGGGCAATGACTACTTTTTCTCCGCTTTGCAACAAAGACCACTCGAGGTATTAACTTAGAAATTGAAGATCGATTCTTATAACAATTGGCCACCAATTGTTTGTATTCGTCGAAAACATTGACAGTTGAAATGTGCAGGGTCTGCCTTCTCTTGCACAATCTGTCATCAAGCAGCTCTCGGCAAATTTACTGCGATTGTACAATATGGGTTTCCGACGGTTTGCGGTCACGGATATGGAGCCTCTGGGTTGCTGGCCGAATTTTACAGCACAGAACTCTTATCAAAGTTGCAATGCTACATTAAACGCATTATCCCTATATCACAATAGTCTTCTACGAGAAGCGGTGGAGGGGATAAGAAAAAGTCGGGCAGATGCAACCTTTGTGATTCTGAATCAGTATGCAGAAACCATGGCGATTCTTCAACATCCAACCCACTACGGTTGTATATTCTCATCCTTCCTACTCTTTTTATAATAATTTATCTATGTTCAAACAGAGTACTGTGTTGAATATTTATTGAACGCCGAAATTTCTTTCTGGTACAGGGATATTCACGAAGCCATTGACACCCTGTTGCGCTGGTCAATGCGGTGTTACAGACAGTGCAGGGAAGGCTCTGTATAGCGTTTGTGCCCATCCAGAGTCATCTTTCTATTGGGATGCAGAGCACCCCACACAGGCGGTTTGGCATACATTGACGAAACGCTTCATATCCTCCCTCCGCATATTTCAAACTTGAAGAAGTTGGTTTCTTTAGGGTTCCTTCCCGCTTTCTAAGAAGGATTAATGGAACGTTGGAATCATTGGTTTCTTTTGGCTTCCTTCCCGTTTTCTAAGAAGGATTAATGGCACTTTGGAATCATAGTTCATGGTTATGGTAGAATTTCTGTAGTTTTGATTTTTTCTATCAGCGTCATAAGTTCTTCTATGTCTGTCACTAGAAGTTGTTACCAATTTTATTGCCGTCCCTACAACACAAGACTCATTTCTTATTTACAACATAGGACTCATTTCTTATTTGCAGTATCCATTGTGTGCAAACATTTGTCAATGAAATCCTTTGATATGATTAAGAAAAAAAAAATCTGTACTCTATTTTGTTAAACACGCTCTCCTATATATACGATCTGCAAAATAAACCAATAGAATATACTTTGTAAGTTGATTTTGAAATTGCACCTGAGAGCAAAGTTCTGCGCCATGCTTATTACTTTATATGGTTCAACTATCTGAAATCTTCAATGTGGTTGTTTAATGTGAATGTAAGTGGAGTATATTTATAGGAATTTATTTGTATTTTAAGTTTAAATAGTAATATTTTCACACCAAAAATAACAGTTTTTTTTATTCTTTTGAATCAAAGTTAACAACTCTATTACATAGAAACTTCTATCAAAAAGTTTAATTGCAATCCAGTTCATTATTATAAGAGAACAACTTTTCTATTAAAAAAGTTCTTGTAATTTTTTCAAATAAATTGAGTCATATATTTTTTTACAGAAGTAATACATGTCTCAAAACATATTAACTTAGTCATGAGAATGTATGGTGTTGTTCCAATAGTTTTCATATATAAGTGGTGCAGGTGGGATCAACCACAACCAACCCAACCAACACCTCAAGGATCTGGTGGCTCCTACACTTAGCAGGATTACCAAATTTAGCCCTCATCCAAATTCTATGCTAAAATTATCTCCTTGCAATTCTACTTCCGCAACTCTGTTTATGCAACAGAGTTTCCACAAAAGGCATTCTGCAAGCGGGTTGCAAGATGTGAGATGCGGGATGTCAACTTTTCAAAGTTTCTCCCCCGCAACTTTTACGATTGTCAGATCTTTGCGTCTTTCTCCGCGACCGTCGATTTACTCTTTGGTGCGGATCTCATAGATCTTTGTGGATCCATTGTCGCCCTCGCATCTTCCATTGTGGATCTCTCCTAGACCATCACATCTTTGTTTGCGGACTCAGTCCCCACCGTTCATTCTATGCAAAAAGCTTGTTAAGGGTAGAAAGTTTGCTTTCTGTGCCGATTGATCCAAGAATCATTCAATCCATCCTGTAATCTTCAAGATTCATTAGCCTAACACTTCTATGCATACATCTACGACCTATTTTATCTATTCAAACAATAATTTTATGCGTGAATCAATAATCTCACAGAAATACATAGATGTTCACGAAACCGTCGAAGTCGACTCTTCACGGATTCACAGTTCAAACAGTAAATGCATAGAGGCTAATAACATTGCAAACAAATAGCTACTCTTCCTCTTAAGAAAACACACAAACATACAGCTTGACTCTCTTCTTTAGTCTATTCAAAATATTTACAAGCGGAACTAGACGTAGGTCTGTCCTCTTCTCTGCAAATTCGTAATTCTAATGCTAAAGAGAAGAACCCTTCTCCCTTCTCTATTCCACCTATTTAAGCTAAACTGTAACCTGCTACACTGAGTGTTCCTGCAATTCAAAACAAACAACTATGAAGCATGATGAAAACGTCCATACCATAAACAAACAAATTGCGACTTGATCTCCACGTAGGGAGTCATGATCCGCCATCACTCCTACTATCACTAACCAACTCTCACTCATCAAAAAACAAAAATATGTCATAGCATGTGACCAACTCATCACATTTTTGGCATGCCACGATGCTTTTGCATTAATAAGAGTGTTAGGAGGAATACCGAGGCCTTTCTTAGAGATCTCATCTACCACTGTGTTTCATTCTCTATATATATTTGTAAAGGAAATAACAGAAAAATTTATCACTAAGAGTTCTAGTTCTTGTACTCCAATGCAATAGTGATAGAACCTATACACTTGAGCCATCAACATCCCATTCTATGATGAATTTTGAGTCCCCAAGAACTTGGAGGTATTCAATGCCAAGGTTAGAATCAAAACTCAATAATCCCCATAAAGCCAATGGTTTACACATGTATTTGTAGCATTACTGCATCCCTTCTAAATATGAAAGTAATGACAATGATTCAGTTTGACGAGGATGGCCTCTCCCCCACTCCCAACAGTTCCCCAATTAGGAATCACCATAAGAAAACCAACAATATCACGCTATAAGGTAGAATCTTTTACAACTCTGTAGGATTTATATTTGACTTCTTTAAAGTAATCACTGTAAAGACCTGCAATTTTGGAGTAGATTATAGAGATATCATGCATGCCCTATTTTCAAAACAATAGAATTTCTAACTACCATATGCCTGAGGAGATATATATAGGGAGTCCCTTAAATTTTGAGGCATTTTTAACTCAATTTTTTTGGATTTTCTTCCACAATAGAATTTCCCCAAAGGTATGCAATTTGTAGAGTATCAACAATCATTTTCCAAACATCCATGCAATAGGCGTAATTTACAAAAAGTTGTTGAAGAGTCTCTTCATCAAGTTTACAAAGTGGGAAGACATTTTGACCCTTCCAAACTCTCTTAACTAAATTGTCCTTGGTTAGCATTTAATAATGTAAAACAATCCATAGGAAGCAGTTAAGTGGACCACAAGACCGAAGAAATACTTGATAGACAAGAAATTGCATCATAAGCAACTTTTGCACTAACCTTTCCATTCTTTTTATTCCAAATCCAAACCAATTTTCCTTTTGTTTTATCTGATACCTTCTTATTTAGTGCCATCAATGTATGCGTTCCATACTAGAGCTTTGTCACCAACTAAGCCCAATGTTTTTCCAATATTTTGTACTACTATAAGGGACTTCAATATTCCTAATATCCACTAGGTGCATCTCACCAATTAAGCCCAAGGTTTTCCCAATATTTTGTACTACTACTATTATGAAAATAAGTTAGCAGCTCATCAGTTAGAGTGAATCTTTCTACCTATATTTTTACCACCCACCTTTTATTTGTATATGATGTACTTTTGTTTGGAATTGGTACAATACAAGATTGACAATATCTCTTAGATATCATTGTAATTTTTGTCAAAGAAACTTCTATGAAGGTCGGCATTAATAGGTCTTGTTTTCTAAGGAATGGGGTTGATGGAAAATTTGCTCATATCTCCTCTTAGTTTTCCATCAAGGTGTAACCTCAAGACCTAGGTTTTAAATATTTGGGATATCGTTTGAATCCTAATAAATTTCTCAAGGAAGATTGGATGTGGGTAGTCAAGAAAATTGAGAATAGAAATGGTAATTACTGCTACATATGGCTTTCTATGGGTGGCATACTTACTTCTGTACAATATGTTTGAACATGTATTCATGTTTATTGGTTTTATTTAGTTATTTTTCCACATTCCATCCTTCATATGATCAGGAATATAATTGTTTACATTTTATTGTAAAGAGCGGCTAATGGAAAGAAAATGCATCTTGTGAAGTGGGAAATGATCTCACTTTGTAATAACATGGGATGATGGGGCATAAAAAACTTATACTAGTTCAATATTGCTTATGATTGAAAAGTTGTTGGAGAGGTCTTTTAGGAAGTGGTCTAGTGATATATTGAAAACTAAATATATGAGGAAATCCACAATGGTTGAATGGATCATATCTTCCAACAAACCTGTGGTAAATGCATTTATTTTTTGGAAAGGATTTGTGAAATCTTTTGATTGGATATGTAGATGGTTGGCATGGAGGGTGGGAAATGGTCATGAGGTGCTCCTAGATATTGATCCATAAATAGGATAAATAGTATTTTTTACAATGATGTTGTTATCATTTATTGAAATTAATATTGATTTATTAAATTTGAATTTAGCTAAAAAGTTGATTATTTTGTTGTTATGTGACTTTGTTATTTTTGCAATATTTTTTTTAAATTTTATTGAAAGTTACTAATTATGACAATATTATTAATGGTGTTGATATTATGAAGGAAATCCTCTTCTACTACCCATATTATTCACTCTAGGATGTAGAATCTCGAATAGAAGCTCTCTTTAGCTTTGAGTGAACTTTCCTAGTGTTTGAAGTTGTTATAAGTATTTTTTCTTCATGTTATCCATATTATACTTTTAAAATAAGTAACTTATCATATCCTACTCTCCATATCTGGGAAATAAACTTTAGAAAATAATGATAGAGGAAGGTGTATTTCTTTTAATTCTAGGATTCTGCACTATAAAACACTTCTAGTTTGAATGCTTGATTTGCCTCCAAGTCTCCCTAGAAATATTGTAACCCTAGTCTTCACAACCATACAAATTCAAAGCAATAATATGCATGTAAAAAAACATATTTTTTCTTGGGGCTACAACTTAGGTTCCCCACAATTATTTTTAATACCATATAAACATCTCCAATGTTCACTCATCCCTTTTTCAACAATGTAGATTTTTGTAAGCTTGTAATGGATGATTATTGCAATATATTTGTATGACATGATTATTTCGGTATGCATAAGTGAAATTCCTAGACTAGATCTCCATTCACTTATTTTGATCAATATTCACATTTATTTTAGAGTTAGTGCAAAAATATTAGAGAATTTGAAGTTAATTATTGAGGTCATAAGGGTCCCATGCAAAAACTAAAATGTCACCTACATATAGGAGTGTTGTAACATGGTCAAGATCAATCCTTCCCTTCCCCAAACTGTCAGTGAGAGAGTCATATCCCAAAACTATTGGTGTACCTTTTGACATGTTAAGAGAGGAGAATATCTCTTTTTTTCGAAACCATATGTCTAGAAGCTCCAGAGTCTATGATGAAGCTAGGTGAGCTTGATGTGATAGCAACCAAGGCATGTACTCTCTCTCTTTGTCCTCTAAATTTGATCCTTCTTCCCTCTTCTTTGAGCAATTAGGAAGGGAGAGGGTGCCCATCATCACTAACTTATCTTGCTCCTATGTGAGGGATTCCATGAACTCTACAAGATTAGGCATCTTCTAGGATCGAGTTGTCAACTTGGTGGCATGGAAGGTCGAAACAAATACTGAATAGTCAGGACCAAGCTTATAGAGTATGACCAAAACTAGTTGCTCTTCGTTCTTTTCGATCCCACACTATTTCAACTACAAAACAAGGGCATTAAACTTGGAAAAGTAGAGTTGCAATGATTCAAAGCTACTAGGACTCAAGTAAATCAGCTCATTCTTTATTTGATGTCCTCTGATCTCATCTATATTTACAAAAAATCTTCTAGATTCTCCCACAATTCATTAGGTGATGCCAATCCATCAAGATGGAAGAGGAGGTCTCTTGAAATGCTTAGACACAAAAGACCATAGGCCTCATTCCTCCTGTTGTGCCATTTAATTTTCTCTACAGCTACATTGGGCTCTGCCTCAGTTTCCATAGTCACCCTATAGAGACCTTTCTTTCTCAAAAATATCTCCATCTCATCTTTCCACTCAAATAAATTGAATGGAGTCAAGATGATCTTCTGAGATTGGTCCATAGCTTAGAAATTGTGGCCTCTAGTCAGTAGAATGCGCTCCGAGTCAAGATATCGAACCTGCAATAGAAATAAGGTAGGAGAGAAATCGATCTACAAAGGATTTGATACCATATGGAAATTGAACCCAAGAGATAGAACAATTACACTCACAAAATTGCTAATCAAACATGCAAAATTCACACCAAAGGAGACTGAAATTAGAGCATAACACTAATCTGTATTCAATAAGTGTACAATATCCAACCTTGTGAAGTAATAGGCTAATGCGACATATAATTACATGAGAGAATAAAATGCATAAATATTCCATTGGAAATAGTCAAAAAGTAGGCTTACTAAATCTAGTCAAATCCCCCATAGGTGCACAAAGCAGTTTCCAAATCTATGAAGATGCTCACGAATTTGATAAGTCAAGTGGTGAAGCTAAAGAGGGATGGAAAGACAAATCATACATGCTTTTATTTGGAGAAAAGGAGGGAGGATGATGTGCGAAAAATACAAGTGAACTACACCTAGTCTAGCTTTTCCTTTTTCCTTAAATCAGAATAAAACAAGGCAACTTTTCAGAAAAAGTAGATATGCGCTTTGAATCATTTTTAGCATGTGTTGACTTCTAGGACTTGTAGAAGGCAACCATCATAGATCGGAATCTAGGAAACTAGGTAATAATACAAAAATAATTAAATTAATGTCTAAGGTAGGTAACTATGGGTTGATTATTCTAACAATGCGGATAAAACTACCCATTGAATTCATCTGAGGCTTCTCATTCTTTACTTGTGAACTTTCTGAGTGAAATTGGTGCACAAGAAATTCGATGGAGGGGACAGGCTGAAGTGTTTGAGTGAAAGTGTTGATACTGAAATAGTGCAGTTGTTTTGAGCTGAGTTCTTACTGCTATAGGAAGAAATATTACTGCTAATTACTCTGTTGAGTTGCAGCAGTTTCTAAACTTATTCTCTCACCCAGTTCCTTCAACCAGATGGACCAGTAGACAGGCTCGGGGGTCCTAAGATTTGCAACTCAGCAGTCTTCAGTAGTTGGTTGGGAGGAACGTGATCCTTAAGTTGTTGTCTCCTCTACTATATTACCGGGTTCTATATGTTATTTCTAATTTCTCTATGCAAGTATGGAAATCTGGAATGTATAAATTTTGGATTTGATGCATCTAGATGACTATTTGTTAGTAGTTAAATCTTTTATTGATTTAGGATTTATAAGTTATATTTCAATTATGTGTTAGAATGAATGATCTAGGGTTAGTTTAAATTTTATTGATGAATAAAAATACCTCACTATATTTTTCCACACCATCAAGAAGGTAGTACTCTATTACAGTAGGTGAAATAAGTAGGATGAATAAATCAAATTAAGAAGTGTAAGAATATGATTTATTTAGTTTCTACTATTAAATATTTATTGGAATGTTCAGAAGAAAGATTCTCTATTTTAGAAGTTTCCTTCGTTAGAATACATTTATTTTGAACATAAGAAAAACTATATTAAAGAAAGATCTTTTAAAAACGAGTACACAATCTGTGTAATTGTGCTCCTTTTAACACATCAATAATTACTATCTATAAGCCTAATCTATTATAAATACATATAGTTATTAAATATTACAGGAAACAAGAAAATAACATAAATAGAAGTAACCTATAAACAATAAAATGAAGTATAGTAATCATTTAGGTTTGGAAACAGCATCCAAGTAATTTTTATTAATACTGTAAGTAAACACCAAACATTAAAGAAATTATATTTAAACAATAATAATGCAAGGTTTTAAATTAAAATAAAAACACAAACCCTAAATTAGGGAAACTATCAACCAAGACCTTCGTTTTCTTCTTCTTTCAAGAATAGGGTTTCTACAGTTTTACCCTCATTCTCTTAAATCAAATTCTTCATTTTTACAATTATAATATCTATATTATAAATGACTTATATTAAATAAAAATTACACACAAACATTATTTACATTGTTTATCAAATATAATATAAAATAAAATAAAATAAGAAAAGACAAATTAAATTTTCCTAATCGAATTTACACAGTCAAGCTTGGATTTTAGTAACAATCCTTGTTTCCTTTGCTATTTTATTAAACCAATCTTTATACTAACAGAAAACTCAAACTAGTTTCTATTAAATTTCCACAGAATACCCTCATCATAATAAAAATCCAAATCTTGGTCAATTGTAACAACGAAACATATTTATTTTTATTTTATCCATTCATCCTCTAAACACGGGTAATTTTGCAATAAGGTATTTCCATTTCCATTAATTTATAACTTTTACAAACTGAAATATCCAATGCAGAAAAACCCCACTGTCCAAATCAGCCATCGACTTCTTTCAGAAACAGTTCGGTTCCAAACACATGGCTTCCAACACAGTAAATATTTTAGAGCTTATCAAAACACAAAGGATTTCAAACCATATTTAAAGCATAAGTAAAATCCAACTAAACAGAGTTACGACCAATGGCCTTTACACGTTTTTCAGCAAAAACATTTACGCCCATATGGCCTTCACAACCTCAACATGTTCAAAATTCAGCCACGGCTCAAGAGCTCGAAACTTGGTGAGACCATATCATCCTTAACCCCAGACATCACCATAGAAAGGACCTCAGGCATGAAATCAAGGCTTACCTGGTTGTTGAAGAAAAGTGGAACCCTTTTGCCCAAAGTCTTCCAGCTCACAGTCAAGAGACTCCACCTATAGAATAATCTGCACATTAAAACAGAGAAAAGTTATGTTCTTATTTCAAAAGAAAAACTTATCTACAATAAAGAAATGATAAATATTTTGCAAGCAGAGTGAATAAGCTTACCTGGAGAAATTACCCTTTGTTGCACAATAGTTTGGTTACATAGCGATTCGAGCCAAGTAAAAACATCTTACTCCAGCAACTGGGCAGGAGAAAAGTTAAGCTAACACCTCGACGAGATTGTTTAATCCAACAGCCAAGGCCATGATAGAACCTAATCTCCTCACAGTCAACGAATTCCACCAGGCAAGCAATGAGCTAGAACCGAGACCTCACTGCTATCAAGTGAGAGATTACAACTCGAAAGCACATGGAGGAAGAAATTCATGGAGTTTGCATTTGAAAATTGAAGGCCATCACATGCAGAGGCGAAACAATGGCATCAATGGCCATGAGGCCATGAGCCTAGAGGCACCTTCAACAACAATGAAAGATAAGGAAAATAATGCAAGAATTTAGGGTTTTGGAGACTTTTGTAGTAGGGTTTACTATTGGAAAAACCCTATCCATTAACCAAACACCACGTGGACTTCACTTGATTTTGATAATATGGATTTTTTCTCTATAGTTCGGGAGCATGAAGGGAAGCCTGCAAAATATTTTTATAACCTTGTTAATATTGACCTATACTTATACAAACACCCTTATAATGAGTATTAGGTTATGCAAAAAGGATATTTGTAATCCTATGTTATTACATTGGTTAAAACCTTATAAGTATAAGATTGCAAGTATAGATATGCTTAGCATGATTCTTGGATGAGGGTATTATAGTTTAATTTTGCTTAAATAGGGTAATAATTATTACATAACATCTCTTTGTGAGAATTAATTCATGCAAAGGCTTGGGTTAGTTCGGTTCATTAGGTAATGAACTCTTCATCCCTTAAAACAAAGCAGTAATACTACATATATAACGATATAATGTTTTTTTTCTTCTTTTTGCATATTCATCTGGTAAATACCTAGGAAATTAGTAAAACTGTATTTTGCATAAAATCGTTAATTCCATATATGTATAAATGTCAATCCATTACACCTTATGACTATGCCTAGACTTAGGTTTTACTGGTTTATATAACATTTGAATGTATGCTGAGACAAATACATACAAATTACCATGGTAATGAGTAATAATGTATCAAAGACTTAGTGTGTGAAATTATCCTTCTCTAGAGTGGTATATAGGACCTAATATAACAACAAATAAATGAAAGTATGATGTACAGCTTATAGTCAAAGCTAGGTAGAAGGACATCTAGTTCTATGTTGTGCTTGGATTTCCAAATACTTACACTTATAAATAAATAAATAAAAAGTAAATATACAGATTCGATGATACCTTCTTTTGCTCAAAGTTGTAAACTAAACAAATATTCTAGCATTTACTTTTGCTAGTGAGCTAATTAAATCTTGATCCTGAAACTGGGATACAAAACGTCTTACCTATAATTAGACCTATATGAGAATCATCACTTCACTGCATTAGCTAAAAATCTATGTAGTCCTTGGACATGAACTAAATTTCCTTCATTTTTAAATAGAAAAATAAACTCCAGTACATAGTAAACAAACAATTGTTTCAGCTCATATTACTACAGATCTTCACCTGCTAATTCAATATTTAATACCAAAATATGAAAGCAGATAGTGAAGAATGCAAATTGTTGAAAACAATAAATGAATTCGTTTTAGTGTCTAGATTAGACCTTACTATGTTAATTGTTAACAGTTAAGTGTCACTCTTAAGAGATGATTGTAAACACTTATTGTCATACGAAAAATTTTAAATTTTTATGAAATTTTGGAGTATTACAAAACGGGGATGATAATAACCCACATATCGCTGCTTCCCTGAAGACCAAGCATATGAGAGCTTATCAGTGCAATCTCACACATATCCCTCCCACACAGTAGAGTACATGAGGGGATACGATAGACATCAGATCGTGCAAAGCTAATCTTTTCCATCGCAGGTTGCACGTGAATACAAAAGACCCATTCTGTCTTTTCCAAAACGGATGGATTCATTAAAAGGTTGCGTTTGCATGGAATCCTCCACCCTAGATTCAACCTTGGGCCTTGAGATTTGTGGATCTGACCCTTGGTTCTATGGGAGTAGAAAGGTGCTTGTCTCCCCATTCAAACATAAGACCCCTTTTCCCAAGGGGACTGCTTCATTAGTTGCTAGATCTGTTTCTTTGTTCAAGCTTCTGAGAATATGGTAGAAATGGATTTGACTAAAGGAAGATGTTAAAACCTGGATTTTTCGAAAAAATTTATTTAGTCGGGTATTTGAAGGGAGATTTTGGGAGATGAGTGAGTGGATGATCAACCCAGGATTGCCAAAAACAATAAGATCTATAATACCGTGGGATGAGGCTTGAAAGAGACATTTCTACAGTGCTAATGCTTCCAGAATGTTATTTGTGTCTGAACTAATTCCCAAGGAATACTTAAAAGTAAGATTGTCATCGGGGCCAAAGAGAACCCCTCCCACTCCGACCACCCCTTTTATTTAATTTAAATTAATAGAACATATTAATTTGTACTTTAATATAAATGTAATAGGGTATGGCTAATCAATAATCTAATCATTTTGAAAAAAAATACAGAAAGCATATTATGATATGGAATCAAAAAAATATGATTATGAAATTTTCAAAAAGAACGGGTCAAAATGATCAAATGGGAAAGGAAGGGAAATGCATCACAGAATTTAAATATTTAGAAACAGAACAATGTATTTCCTTATGCAGTATAATGCTTATTTTTATTGTATGATGATGTTAGGCATATCTTTAATAACATTATTGGCTATAGTTACAAAGAAGAGGAAAACACAAACAATAGAAAAGAAGATTACAACTTATATGCCTTTGAATGACTCTACTAGTCCTGATAAAAAAGGAAATGACAAAGATACATTTTCCTCTTTTCAGGAGGAGGAGAAACATGAACAAGGTAAGCCCGTTAATTCATATTTTTATAATTCTTTATAACTATAAATCTTATGATTAAGAAATCCATAACACCTTTATGTGCCCTTATTTTTTAGAAGATGTTCACAAACAACCATTCCATATGGATAACATTGTAGAAGGGGAAGATCCCTCAACACAAGAAGAGGTAGAGCAACATGAAGAACAAGGTAATATCATTAATGTATAATTTTGTAGTTCTTCATAAAACAAGCTATGACTTAGAAATCCATTACACCTTTACGTTCCCTTCTTTTATATACTATTTTCACAAAGAACAATGCCAACAAGATATTAGTATACAAGGTGAAGATCCCTCTACACAAGCATCACTAGATAAAGTCAAGAAGAAAGGTACAGGAGCAACTAAATGTGCAGAAATCAATAAGTTGGAGGAAAATATCAAAATTCATATCAATGAAAGGAACCAACCAATTGGTCCAAAATCCATGAATCTATATTCATAACTAGGTGTGCTCGCAAGGGAAATGGTTCAAATCAATTATTATGATTGGAGGAAGGTTTCAGATCAACTAAAGGAGGACTTGTGGAACATTATTAATGTGAGTATTAGAAATTACATGTATTTGTTTTCAACATTTCTACTTTTGGATGATTTCAAAGTTTATTTTCAAACCATGTATGACATTGAAAAATACAATTCTTGCATGTTGCAGGAAAAATTCACAAGCCCTCTGATCCTTAAAGAATATTGTATGAAATCAATCGTCCATAAGAAAAATAGTCATAGATATCGGTTGACCAAAAAATACTGTGACACTTACGAGTCAATAGAGGAAATATTAAAAAAAATTCCTCCAATTAAGATAAGTGAGACAATGTGGAGAGAATTTTTCCTATCACGAGCCACCACTGAATTCTTGGTAAGCAAAAAGTTGACAAATTATATAATAAAGTTTTTGAGAATGTCTATTGGTTTGTAATGTTGACTTATATATGTTATTTTCAATTGATTTCTAGGATATAAGGAAAAAAAACAAGGAAAATATAGAAAAGGAGAAGGACTTGCATACCTCTGGACATCGAGGTTATCAATGGGTTGAAGATGATATGGTAAAAAATTGTCACGTCCCCTCATATTCGATGGGAATGCGAATATGACATTGCTACTATCATTTAAGCAGGGATCTAATCCCCATCAACATAAAAAATAAAAATGCATTAAACATAAAACGTTTACAGATGCATAATGTAATCTACAGTGGAATAAAATACATTTCATTCAACACAACATTCATCATGTTCATAATTCATTAAACAAATAAAGTTGCAGAGATTAAACACATAGATTCTTTAAAAGAAGCTTGTCCTGAAACCAGCTATGCCGCTGCAACATTCCACCCTCGAGTTGGGGATGATTCCCACATGGAATAAGGTAACTACAGCAGGCTCACACATAGTCAAAGACATATAAAAAATCAACCAAGACAAAACTACATTTAGGTTTATCAAGATGCTAAGGAGGTGGAAGGTTGAATTGCTAAGCTAGTGAGCTCAAACATAGATTTATGGACACCTACACAGGATCTGGCTTGGCCTCTAAAATAACTACACACCCAACATAAAGAAACATCCCCTTCTCTACTACGCAGTTTCTTGGGATATTCCTTCCCTTCTAGTACTCTTCAGGGTGTGCAAAGAAGAAAACCAGGCCCTCTTGATCTATCTATGAGGTTCCCTTCTACACTAGGTTTATCAAGCTAATTCAGACCCAATTCCACTCCATACCAGTTCAGACCAATGCAAAAGATGCACCCACAACAATATACATGTTCCGGGCATGGACAATAATATCCTAGAACCCAAATTCGATAATGGTGAATGTGGAAAAATGACCTAGGGTGAGAAACCCATTTCAGAAACGTTCAATGGGATTCATGTGGTTAAAAATGGCCCCTTCAGTCCCCTAATTCATGGATCTATTCTCCCATTGGTTTTGCAATACCAAAAAAATGAAATACCCCAATTGTGTGAATGTGGAAACAACAGAAAAACGTCCAGGAGAGAGCCCAACCCTTGAGCATTACAAAAACAACTTCCCAGCGATGGGGAAAATGAAGAAAACTACTGCAAACGTGAGGGAAAACAAACATGTAGATAAAAACCGTGAATGAAAGAGATCTGCAATCTTCCACTACCGTGAGAAATGGAGGTTGTGAATGTATGAGGGAGTGAACAACATTTTTGGGAATTTACTTGGCCCATAAGTCAAAAACATGTTTTCCAAAATATGATGGATTCTCAAATTCGAATTTGACTTCCATACTCTTCCCAACCCCATGCATTAACTAACTCAACCAATTTTTGGCAGAAATAAATGATTGGGCACAAAAGACAAAATGGATAGTTGACAGTTTGACGGGTTTTCCCTTTCACATTTAGTTTTTCCCTATTGGCTCAAAGGTTTGAAATTCCCCCTCCTTATCCTTAGGAAATCATGCCCCCATCTCTTTAATGTTGCATTGACATAGCTGGTTGTGGGTATTTTAATTAAATTTCATATGTACATGATTTCCAAATTATAATGTGTTGGGCTAGCATGAAATACCATCGGCATCGATTTTAATTGCCGAAACATAAAACAATAAATCGATGGTGGGGCCTTGGCCTTTAGTTCCACACCATGATTAAAAACAATATTTACATCATATATAATTTAATGCAAACAGGGTCAAAATCGGGTGTTACATTCCCATCCCCCTTACAAAAACAATCCTCAAATATTTACAAAATTGAAAAAAAATGCTACACTGGCATTGCCCTTGGTGCTCTGCAGAATTGAAAAAAAAGGATGTGCCAATCACATGGCATCCTCCAACTCCCACGCAACCTCTTCAGGACCATAGTGCTCCCATTGCACCTTTACCTATCCTATGGCTTGATTCTGGAGCATTGTGACCTTCATGTCGAGGATGCGCATTGGCTCGATTTGGAACTCTCCCTCGGGTTTCACCTGAATCACATCCCAATTTATCACATTGTTAGGATCATGTACATATTTCTTAAGCAAAGAAACATGAAAAAAATTATGAGCTCTAGTGCTAGCAGGCAATGCAATTCTATATGCAACTGGTTCTATTCTTTCAAGCACTTCAAACGACCCACAACATCTAGGTGACATCTTGGCACAACTTCCATGCTTCAAGGAACTCTTCCTTACCCTCACTCAGAGGTAAAAATGATCCCCAACATTGAAATGTCTGTGCACTCTATGCTTATCAGCATAGCTTTTCTGTCTGTCTCGGGCTGCTTTGATATTCTTCCCGATCGTTACAATCTTCTGCTCCATCTCCTTGAGAAATTATGGCCCAAGCACAATCCTGTTCACTAGATTATCCCAAGTCACTAGTTTGCCACACCTCCTGCCATACAAAGATTCATATGGACTCATTCCCAAGGATGCTTGCTGTCCATTTTTATATGCAAATTCTACCAAGTGTAAATAATCTTCACACTTGGTTGGTTTTTCCATCACATACATGTGAAAAATGTCTTCAAGCCCCTTATTCACTCTCTCTATCTACCCATTAGTCTAGGGATGGTAGGAAGTACTGAAGTTCAGCATTGTACCCAAATATGCAAACAAACCCTTCCAAAAATTGGAAGTGAACTTGGCATCTCTATCAAAGACTATTTCCTTAGGAAATCCATGCAATTTAAAAATATCCTTCATGACTATGTTTGCACTGTCATCAGTCTTGTGTGTGGACTTAACCAGTATGAAATGTGATGCCTTTGTCAACTTGTCCACCACAACCATGATGGAATCATGTTTTCTCCAATTCATTGGAAATCCTATAATAAAATCCATGGAAATAACTTCCCATTTCCATTCCGGAACTGGAAAAGGTTGCAACAAACCTGTAGGGTGTTGATGCTCAACCTTCACCTGTTGAGATTTCATGCACCTTGAAATATATTCATCCATGTCCTTTTTCATTCCTGGCTAAAAATATTTCTTTCTAGTTGTAGCAATTGTCTTCTGATATCTCGGTGACCAGAATATGGAGATTGATGGATCTCATTCATAACCACTCTCCTCAAATCCGCTACATTTGGAATATATATTCTGTCCTTATAGGTAAGAATTCCATCTTCTTCCAATTTATATCCCTCATAATTATTTTCAAGGATTTGCTGCTGCAACTTGTCCTTGACCTACGCATACAATTCATCCTCAACAACATGATTAACAATATGCCGTCTCAAATCTGATTGGAAAATACTAAAAGATTCCACATGCATTTCCTGCACCTTCCTACTGAGTACATCAGCTACTTTATTCTCTTTTTCTTTAATGTGTTTGATTTCAAAATCAAACTCACATAAAAATTCCACCCATCTCGCTTTCTTAGCATTTAATGTGGGTTTTTCAAACAAATACTTTAGACCACAATGGTCTGTCCTTAGCTCAAATCTTCTACCCATAAAGTAATGCATCCACATCTTGAGAGCATGTACTATGGCTGCAAGTTATATATCATGAGTGGCATAGTTCTTCTCATGCTCCTTCAACTTTATTGACTCATAACATATCACGTAATTGTCTTGCATAAGGACTCCTCCAAGCCCTTGACTGCATGCATCTATACACACCACAAAATATTTCTCTGGGTCAACAATATTTAAGAATGGTGCACTTGTGATAAAATTCTTCAACTTTTGGAAGCCATTAGAGGAAATTTGGGGTCTAAAATGGGCCTTATAAGAAAACGTGCCAAAATAAGTTTTTGTGAGTTGGAATCCAAGAACCAATAGAATTTCAATAAAATAAGTCAACCATAATGGTTGAATTGGCATATTTGTCATTAAAAAAAACTACTTTTTTTGTTCGAATTTTCGACATATCTCATTGTGTTTTTACTCAAATTTCGATTGGGAGAGCTCGTTGGATGCGGAATTTGATTCTGCATCCAACGAGTACCCACACTGCATACTTTTGAAGGACCCCGCTTCCCCAAAAACAAGAAATACCTGAAAAAACGTGATAATGACATCATCATTACGTTTTTTCAGGTATTTCTTGTTTTTGGGGTAGCGAGGTCCGTCAAAAGTATGCAGTGTGGGTACTCGTTGGATGCGGAATCAAATTCCACATCCAACGAGCTCTCCCGATCAAAATTTGAGTAAAAACATAGGGAGATATGTCGAAAATACGAACACAAAAAGTAGTTTTTTTCTTTCTTCCTCCAAAATTAATCAATATTATTTTATTATTTTCACTATTATTTTATTATTTTCCTTAGGAGGCTCATTTTAGACCCCAAAATTCCTCTAATGCTTTCTTCACATCTCGGTGTCCATCCAAACTTTATTCCCTTCTTTTGCAAAGAAGTGACTGGATGTGCAGCCTTGGAGAATCCTTCAATGAATCTCCTGTAGTATCTTGCAAATCCCATAAAAGATCTTACATATGTCCCATTTCTTGGAGTAGGCCAATTCATAATGGCCTCAATCTTTTAAGGGTCTACAGATATTCCCTCATATGAGATAATATGACCCAAATAATGAATTCGATCTTTATAGAAGTCACACTTTCTCAACTTTGCATGCAGCTTATGCTCCCTGAGCAATTGAAATTTAAATCTCAGATGTTCTTCATGCTCTTTCTCATTCTTAGAATAAACAAGAATGCGATCAAGGAAAATAAGAACAAACTTGTCCAAATACCTGCTGAAGGCACTATTCATAAGGCACATAAAGGTAGCTGGTGCATTTTTAGGGCCAAATGGTACCACTATAAACTCATAATGTCCATACCATGTTTTGAAGGTTGTCTTATGAATGTCTTGATCCTTGATTCTCACTTGATGGTAACTAGACCTTAAGTCAATCTTGGAAGATACCTTTTCTCCTTTCATTTGATCAAAGAGGTCAACAATCGTAGTAAAAGGGTATTTATTCTTCACAGTGAGTTTATTAAGCTATCTGTAGTCAATACACAACCTGATTGTACCATCTTTCTTGTTCACAAACAGTACTGGTGCTCCCCATGGAGACACACTCAGCTTGATGTACTTCTTCTCCAACAACTTTAGCATTTCTAGTGTACTCATTATGTAGGGTTTCTTGTACACTGGTGCTGCTCCTGGCACATGTTCAATTGTGAATTCAATGTATGTATTTGGAGGAAGCCTTAGAATTTCATCAGGAAAAACATTCTTGAATTCCTACAACAGATGAAAGTCCTCCAACCTAGGAGTTTCATTCTCTGTTGCCTCCAAAATATGAGTTGCATGTAACTGGCAACCTTTCCTACAGAACTTCTTCGGTTGCATTGCTGAAATTTTCCTAAGAGAAATAACCTTTGGAATGCTTGTTACAACTCTTGGGTTCCCTTCTTCATCCATGCATTCAAAAGTATTATTATAACAATCAAAATTTGCTCTGTGAGCTTCTAACCAATCGATTCCAATCAGAGTGTCATACGAACCAAGTGGTAGAACATTCAAATCTACATAAGTGACTGATCCATTCATGAACCATGGACATTTCTGTACCACTTCACTAACCTTTCTCTCAGTTGCAGTGGCTAGATAAATTTACCATTATTTTCTATGCTTTAACTTCTTAAAATTACAAATATCAACTACTCTAGGAGTAATGTAACTATGAGTAGATTGAGGGTCAATTAAAATAGAAATAGATGGCTCAACAATCTTACATGCAACTTCAACCATTATCGGTTGGTGATCTTCCTGGTGGTCCTCTAGCACTACATAAATCCTAGGGAAATCCCTTATTACTTCACCCACTGTTTCTACTTCTTGAATGTTTTAAGTTGGCCTTGCATTCCCATCTTCAAGTGAAAAATTCTAGTGGATGTGGGGTCCTCCACATTTCCAACATTGGAGTGGTTCTCTATTGTGTTGTGGATCTCTTGGATTTTCTCCCACCACTCTAACTGGTTGCTTCCCATCTTGGGATAACTACTTTTGTTGATTCTTGAAGTTAGAAGGTTTGAACCCTTTCTTCATTTGGTCAAACTTCTCATTCTTTTTGTCCTTCCAGGACTTATGATAATCAGTTTTTCCTTTTCTTTTCTCATAGAAATACTTAGCTTTCCTTATTGCTTCTTCCATATTTCTAGGTTCATAAAACTCAATTCTATATTTGTAAGATTGAGGTAGTCCACTCAAGAAACATTGTATTTTCACTTTTTAATATTTGATGTACCTGAAATACCTCAACAACTACAAGAATTTTTTTGCATACTCTTCCATGGTTTGCTGTCCCAATCTTAGCTCATGGAATTCTTTGATCTTATCATCATAGTACCTGTCAGAAAGGTACTTCTGCTTGAAATACTTATGGAACTATTTCCACACGATATTCCTTTCATTAATCATTTTCACTTGCCTAAAGTGCTCCCACCATATGGATTCTCTTCCAGTCAAATTGAAGATGACCACCCTAGCCTTCATATTTCTTGAATAGTCTTGGACTCGGAAATATTTTATCATCCCAAGAAGCCAAGCTTTAGCTTCTTGACCATTCTTTATGTCACCATTGAAGGTAAGTGGCCTTGCCTTCTTAATTTCATCATGCGGGCGGTTCTCATAGTGCCTCATTTTATTATTCGTGTGAGAAGAATAACTTGAACTTCCAGTGGATCCTTCAGATTTAGATGACCCACTAAGAGATCTATTTCTTCTTTTGGAAGTGATTCTACTTTCTTTTGGACATACTGCACAATTCCCAGAGCTCATCCTCCTTTGGATGTCTGTCAAACTTTGCAGCATGGTTGTATTCAGCTGATTCTACTCCTCTTGATCCTTAACCAATATTTCATTATCCGCCCTGTAACTTTCCATCTCCACCCTTAGGCTTCTCATGGTGGCTGCAAAATATGGTGGAGTATCTTGAAATATTCTCTCATTAGAATCTGTCTCATCATTTCCAACTCGGACATTTTCCCCCATAATATCTTCCTTCTATTCATTGGGGTTATGCACATCATCATACATGTCATAGGTTCTCATGGTTGTTCCAACACGAACTTTACCAAACTGCACTATGTGGAATGCTTCCACTGAAGGTGGCTATGATTCTACAAAATGTGTTAATAACACAATTGTTAAATTATAAATTTATAATACTCTCAGAAACCTATAACTTACTTTCCTTCATATCAAAAAATCATACATAGACTTTTCTCTTCACAAACAACGACCATCTCAAGGGGACGACGGAGGTCAAGGGGGCTTGCCCCCTTGTGGCTTCCCTCACGATCATTTTTCACTTTCTAGAACCTGCAGATCCCATTGAAAACCTGTCAAAAATATATGATTCAGTGAATTTTCCATTTTTCTCAGATCGGTGAACTCACCAAAGTTTTTTGACATGTTGGCTCAACTCACCCTTCTCCTTCTGACATGTCGGAAAAACTTGTGATTTCCTTCCGATCGAAAAAAACTTGCCAAACGTTCTGACGTGTCAGAAAATTTTTGATTTTTCTTCCGATCGGAAAAAATTTCCAAACCTTCCGACATGTTGAAAAAATTTCAAGTTTTCTTCCAATCATGCAAAACTTGCCAAACCTTTTGACGTGTCGTAAAAATTCTGAATTTTCTTCTGATCGACAAAACTTGCCAAACTTGCTGACGTGTTGAAATTTTTTTTATTTTTCTTCCAACCAGAAAAACTTGCCAAACCTTCTGACGTGTTGAAACAATTTCAAGTTTTCTTTCGATCATGCAAAACTTACTGAACCTTCCGACATGTTGGAAAAATTCCGAGATTTCTTTCGATCGACAAAAACTTGCCAACGTGTCAGAAAAAATTCTGATTTTCTTCCCGACAGGGATTTTTCGACACTTCGAAAAATTTTGAACATTTTTTCTTCTTTATTTCATCAGTGAAAACTCAACTTTCTAGTTGACATGTATCGATTGAAACTTGACTTTCCACCCAACATGTATCGATTGAAACTTCCCATGTTTTTCGATGTGTGTCGGTAAAACTCAGCCAACGTATTGAAAAAATTCATCATTTTTTGCTGATTTTCCAAACACTTTGAAAATTTTCCTTTTTCTTCCTTTTCTCATTGACTCGATTCAACCATTTCACAGTGACATGCATTGGATCAAATCATTTTTTCATGCTAACATGAATCGGCGGAACTTCTGCAACTGAGCCGACATAGAAACTTAAAAACACTTAGAAAAATTTCAGAAAATTTTCTTCCTTGTCGGTGCAATTTAGACTTTCACGATAACATAGTCACTATAAGCCTCATTGGCTCGACTCATCTAACTCAGCCGACATGTGTCGGCTCAACTCAACTAATTGAGCTGAAAGGAAAATTTCCAACACTTAGAGAAATTTAGGAAAATTTATCCTTTGTGCTTCCTTTTTTTGTTGAACACAAAGGGTGATCTAACCTCTGTCAACTGCTCTTCATGGCCCATTGAGGCCCAATGTCGCAACATTGCTCTGATACCACATTGTGACGTCCCCTCATCTCTCATGGGGATGCGACTATGACACTGCTACTATCATTTAAGCGGAGATATAAGCCCCATGAACATAAACAATAAAAATGCATTGAACATAAAACTTTTACAGATGCATAATGCAATCTAGAGTGGAAGCAAATATATTTCATTCAACAAAACATTCATCATGTTCATAATTCATTAAACAATACAGTTGCAGATATTAAACACAAGAGATACTTGTCCCACAACCAGCTATGTCATTGTAACGTCCCACCCAACCATAGGCCAGTGTGCTCATCAATCTCTTAGAAACAATGCCACCCCCGAGCTAGGAATGATTCCCACAAGGAATAAGGGAACTACAACAAGCTCACACATAGCCAAAGCCACATCAAAATTCAGCCAAGCCAAAACTACATTTGGGTTTATAAGGCTGCTAAGGAGGTGGAAGGTTGAATTGCTAAGCTAGTGAGCTCAACCATAGAGTTATGGACACCTACATAAGATCTGGATTGGCCTCTAAAATACCTACACACCCAACACAAAGAAGCATCCCCTTCTCTGCTACGCAATCCTTCAGGATATACCTTCCCTTCTAGTTCTCTTTAGGGTGTGCAAAGAAGAAAACCAGCCCCTCTTGATCTATTTGTTAGGTTCCCTTATACAATAAGTTTATCAAGCTAATTCAAACCCAATTCCACTCTAGACCAGTTCATACCAACAAAAAATATGCACCCACATCAAAATACAAGTTCTGGCCACGGACAAAATCATCCTGGAACCCAAATTCGATAATGGTGAATGTGGAAAAATGACCCAAGGTGAGCAATATGTTTCAGAAATGTTCTATGGACTTCATGTGTGGAAAAATGGCCCCTTAAGTCCCTCAATTCGTGGATATATTATCCCATTGGCTGTGAAATACGAAAAAAAATGAAATTCCCCAACCGTGTGAATGTGTAAACAACAACAAATTGTCCAAGAGAGAGCCCAGCCCTGAGCATTACAAAAACAACTTCTCAGCCATGGGGAAAATGAAGAAAACTACTACAAATGTGAGGGAAAACTCATAGGTAGAAAAAAAATGTGAATGAGATAGCGCTGCAAGCTTCCATTGCCGTGAGGAATGGAGGACATGAATGTATGAGGGAATGGGAAATATTTTTGGGCATTTATTGGCCCATAAGTCAAAAACATGTTTTCCAAAATCTAATGGCTTCTCAAATTCAAATTTGACTGCCATACTCTTCCCATCCCCATGCATTAACTAACTCAACCAATTTCTGGCAGAAATAAATGATTGGGCACAAAAGACAAAATGGGTAGTTGACAGTTTGATGGGTTTTCCCTTTGACATTTGGATTTTCCCTATTTGCTCAAAGGTTTCAATATTTCCTCCCGTTATCCTTAGGAAACAATGCCCCCATCTCTTTAATGTTGCATTGACATAGCTAGTTGTGGGTATTTTAATTAAATTGCATATCTAAATGATGTCCAAATTATAATGTGTCGGGCTAGCACGAAATACGATCAACATTGATTTTAATTTCTGAAACATAAAATACGAAATCGACGGTGGGGCCTTGGCCTTTAGATCCACACCATGATTAAGAACAAGATTTTCATCATATATAAGTTAATGTAAACGGGGTCGAAACTGGGGTGTTACAACAATTGTGATGATATTTTATTCGATATGATAAATATTAGCATATTTTAGTTTCATTGTAATGTCGCAACTTAACCATACTATTTTACTTGTTGCAACTAGAAAAAATCTATAGCCTCTAATGATACAACTGCAAGCATTACTAGGGAAGACTTATGGAAGAAGTGCCATCAAAAGAAGGATGGCACTCCAATCACACCAGCTGTAGGAATAACAATAGTATGTTCTCAACCTTTTAATTTAGATATTGATTAAAATTTCATTTTAAATGATGGAAAATTTTTCTTCTATGATCTCATTTAATTGTATGTCAATGTTAGCAAAAAATTGAACAAGCACAAGTAGAAGTTGCATCTCAAGACTTTGCAGGTAGAGATGATGCCCTTGCTAAGGTACTAGGGGTTGATGCAAGAGGGCGATGGCATGGCATTGGCTTAGGAGTTTCACCAACTAACTTGTTTGGAAAAATTCCATACAAGGAGACACTAGCTGTAAGCCAAGCTATAGTGAAATAAAAAACACAGGAAATCACATCTTTGAAAACAACAATAACTGAACTACCGAAAATAGTAGAAGATATGCAGAGAGAACATGTGGTCAACAAAGAAAGTGTTAGTGTCCATTTCTTTACTCTTGTCTCAATATACATATTTTCACACTAATGATCTGAATTCTAATATCTGATTGCTCATATAAACAATTTCCTACTGTACAAAATGTTCATGCTAAAATCAAGCCTTTGGTGGAGGTTAGTTGTTTAATTATTAATTTAAATAATATTTTTATTTTCATCTTTTTAATATATTTATATTACATTTTGTTTCCTTGATAGATTAATGTAGGGGATAGAGCAACCCCTATGAACAGACTAATACAAAAGAAATTAACTTCAATGCATACTCTATCATCCCTAGAAAGTATTGGATATTTTTGTTATTTAGTTCATTTTTTATTTTATTTTATCAATAGATTAGAAATCATTGTCTATTGGGTGTAGAGTCATGCATCAAAATATGATCAAGATTTGGTATAGAAAACACCAATGGTTCCATCGAAACTACAAATTGAAAAAATGAAAACACCAATTTAGGTAAGATTGTAATTATTTAATCTAGGATCATCAATGTTTAAATTCTTATTTCCATGCATCTTAATTTGTCTCATTTATTTGCAAGGTCAAGATAATGCTAATGAGTTGACACCAACTTCCCAAATGGGGATGGAAGGAAAGAAATGCTTTCTCATTGCATTAAAATCAATGGTTAAATTTTCAAGGGTGACAATACATAATACTGACCCAAATGGAATGGTACGTTGTGTCCCTGTTGGAAAATGCTACTATATTGTGAATACGACAGAAATTTTAGATCCTCTATTTGGAAATATAGCTCTATCATGTCCGAGTAGCACATTATGTAATCTAACAGATGCTTTTCTGAGCTTCATTCCTTGGCATAAGGATGACATTGAACTCTGTAACTAGTGGTTATACTGTGTGACTAGTGATTTCAGTGATGTTGTATCAACTGAGAATAGTTAATTTATTGAATATTTATACTTTGACCAAGACATAGTTTATAATTTTTTTGTAGTTTGGGATTAATCTTTACATTTACTTAAAAATTTTGGCACAAGTTGCCTTTATATTCCATGGGCATAATTTTTCATTTTGTAATACATCAATATTATATAATCTTTGTTGCATGTGAAATGAGATGTTGTGTTGTGAATATGTGGAATGAGCAGTCTATATATCATATTTTATTTCCTTCTATTTCCAAGAACAGACATTTACAAAAAACAAAACTAAGCCCTCCCATTTCTAGGAAAACAGGTTTGGAAATCAAACTGGCAGTCTCCCTCGAAAGGAAACAAGACAATACCAGAGTGATTGTGAGTTCTTGATAAGCCTTAGAAATGTATCTTCCATGAAAATAGAAAATGACACCATTTAACTGAAGTATTTTTTAAAACAAAAATAAACTACAATTGAGACTAAAAGAAAAACATGGTCAATCGACAGAATGATCATGAGGAACGAGCTTCATTCCTACTAACTTAGTGAATTTAGCTTGATTGTCCAGAATCCTTTGCAAGACCAACATGATTTTGTCCCACTGAAGAATAAATTACCCATGTTGTTCACCATTTTCCACTAAAGTGTTTCCTAGGATCATCTTCTGCGACCATTGCAGGTCCAGGTATTTCTGTCAAAGAGTGAGTCTGCCTATGTAGGAGCCAAGATCTGGTACTAATTTCTTGAATTGATTTTTATTTTCCTCTGTTCATAGGAATATTCTTTCCATTTCAGCCTCTCTCTCAAAATGTTGAATGTTGTCTTGCACCGACTCATGGATTTCACGTTTGTAACGTTTTCTCTTTTCCACCAGCTTTTTTGAAATCGAAAGGGCGGGCTCATACGTTTTGACCTGCTAGTCACGGGAGGGATGGATGCATGGTGATGATGATTTTGGGGAGGCATGATTACAGACAGGAAGGATGTCGTTGAGAGCTGAAGAGAATCCTGGTAATGGGTCGGGTAGAGTCTAAAACCACAGGTAGAGGTGTTCATAAAAAAACATAGCTTGGTTGTGGTACATAGCCCAGAAACTTCTAAATGTAGCAAGAGTGTGGTCCGGGATGAACAAAAGAGATGCACAAATCAAATTTCTGACCAAGACAAGGGGGTTTTGGATAGACAGAGAATTCCAGGAATGGTTACACAAATAGACAACATGAGGAGTACGAATATTACCTGGTAGATTCTTAGCCTGAGCAAACCCGAAATTGTTGACCGCAATGCTAAAATGGCACCACTGCACACCAGAATTGCACCACCCTAAAGAAAATAGGAATAGGAGAGAGACCACCTATGGCCTAGAATTGCTGTGAGGGAATTCCACAGGGAGTATCCAAGAGATGGTTTGAAGACAAGAAGAGATCGAGATAGGCTTCCAGTGGAGATAGTGAATCTCTATGTAACCCGGTGGAGTGAAATGATGAGTCACATGCCAGAGTTTTTCCATCCTTTCCACCATATATTCCCATTCAAAACCATGATATCCCTGAATCCTTTATAATTACCAAGTCTTGTGCATTTGTATGGGCCTCCACACAAAACATAAGCTGCAACCGTCATTTGTTGGAAGCTCGAAAGTGCAATAATACTCTTTGCAGTTGACGCATGGGGTATTATTTTTGTGTACAACACATGCATTTCAGCCAACCTTTTCATTAAGTTCAAAACCTTGGTTGAGATTAGAAGTCTAAATATTTTGGGCATGCTGGCTATTTTTTATTTTGTGATTTTGGTGTCTACTCTGCATTAAAATTAGTCTGTTGTTTTGGGAACTTGAAATTATATCTCAAATTCCTAATATATATAATATAAATGGCACTTCCCTTAGACATGGATAATGACTGAGAATTACTGTATAACTCATTTTTCATACATATGTATATACTTATTTAGGACACACATGCACATGACAAAGAGAGAGTGAATACTTGATGTTGTTTACTTCTTTAGTTCCTTGGAGTTATATTTGTATATTTCTTAGGAGTTGTGATACAATTCGATCATATTTATAATTTGGAGCTTGGGTCCTCATCCTGTATCTCATGAGTTCGGTTTTTCTATGGGTTATCTGGGGTAAGTCAGTTCCTTCCATTCACCCTTGTTAGCATGGCCTATACAAAGTTGCTTGTGAAAGAAGTGGCATATAGCGTGGACCAAACTAGTGATTTGTAAATTTGTTGAAGACGACAATGTTTCCCAAAATGGTTGACCCCTAAATTTGTTTTTCTTTTCCCTTGGAAAAAGACAGCTCTGTAGCACATGATAAACTTTAGGACAGACCAAGGCAACTTGAATGCATCACAAAAATAATTTACAAATCAATACTTAACCAACCCCACAATATCACTATTGAATCAATAGATGAATCCTAAGAATGAAATGATTTTAATTAGTACAAAATATAAAACCTCGGAGCATATGGCACCAACAATCTATCAGCAACAAATTCAATTTACTAACTCATAATCTTGGAATTCAACACCACAACATCACATGGGAGAGCATCACATACAAATTATATTTCAATATCTACAACATCACAAACTATACAAATTCTTATGAGTTTCATCATGCAGAATAGGTGGCATAGTTTCAGCTATATCCTAATATTGTAGAGTGGTTCAGAAAAAGCACATTATAGATATTAGAATGTGAGTGTAATCCTATAGCCTTTGTATATTTTTTTGTGCTCAGTTAATCAAGTCTAGGGAGGATAGGTAAATCCCATGGCCAACAAGAGACCATTAGGTAGTAGAGAATAGACAGGGATACTGTGCATCTTGTTGAAGACACCATTTTGGTATTTTGATATAGTATCCACATCCATAAGTAAGAGGTTTCAAGTTCTAACTAAAAATACATTGAAAAATAAATTAATGTAGCGAAAATACAAAATGTATAGGATTATCATAAGTCACTATGAATACATAAATGATCCACATCTAATATATTCATTATTCACTCTAATCCTTGAAAATTTTTCATCATTAATTTTCCAAAAGTAAAAAAACCACAGTAAGAAAAAATAAAATGAGCTGCTCTCTTACCATACTGGAAGAGATAAATATTATTCATCTGTTGTAAACCAACTATGAACCAAGATTACACAGGATACCTTCATGGCTATAATCTGTACTCTAGATGATAAGTCAGATAGGTTACAGAAGCTTTATAGTGATTAATCGGGGGTTTTGATAACTTCATCTTCTGACAACTATATGAGTCAGTAACATCTTCCATATAGATACTTTGGATTTTGATGTCAATATCCCGGAGTTGCTTAAGGAACTCCATTAAGGTTTTCTACATGATGTAATCAGAAGTTCGAATGATCACTTTTGATCATCTTTAACATTCATATAATTTATTTTCCACATTGTAGGAAGATTAACAAAATGACCAAAATTAAATATTTAAAGGAATAAGATTGAATCTAGAAACAAATTCATATGCAATAAATAACAATAATAGTAAGATGATTTCTTAACTCAATTGAGGCTAGGACCTTTTATGTTGTACAAAACAACCAATCTACAAATCATTTTGAATTTGAAAATCAAAACTAATTTTAAATACAAACTACTCAATTTTCACTTGAAGTCACCATGTTATTACATTGTAGACACAAAGAAGATGCTCAGAGGAATCATAATTAGAAACTATCACAAGGATTCATCATTTTATTTGCATTTCACAAGATGCATATTTTTTCCCTTAACATTTCCATTTCCCAAAATTTTATGGCAAGATAGATCTAATATACTCAACATATACAGGGTGCTCTTGCATCATGCAATTTCCTGGTAATTTGCATCGATTTAGTTGAAAGAGGAAACACTGATCTCTCTCACCATTTCTAAGAATGAAACCATATCCTTTCATTAATTGCATAATAATTACTTATTTAAATTTTCTTTGTCCTACCACAATATACAAGGACATGACCACTATTCAACAAAGGGTATGAAACAATAAAGAATGGGTCATGACTTAAGATTTGGTCATCATTAGATTAGTTATGAGTTGAAGTTACTAGGTGTTAGACACGAGTTCCTCTTCTTGTTCTTCCAGTGTTTATCAAACATCAACCCCTTTTCCTTAATTCCTCTAGCCGAATTTGAATTCTATCTCTATTCACAATAGAGATTTATCATGTCTGTCTCATATATAGACTTAATATACACATGGCTATTCCTAACTGAATTATCTCAAATCCTTAGATTAGTATTTACCACTCTCATGACAAATTAAACTCCAATCTATCATTAGTTTCAGGTCTCACATAGATAATGAAACTCAATTAGTCTCAACTCTACACAAACAATAAGATTCTGCCATTTCCTGAGATATCACATAGAATGGAATTCTTCCACTAAACATACACAAAAATAGTCCAGAATATAATGAAACACTATTTTATCAATTCATTTGTGTACATGTGTGTTCTATTCATAGAACTCACATTTCTCTCCATGGATTGATTTCAAATTCGTTTGGTCAATAAATTCAATAAGCCAAGTTTACTATGTCCATAGAATTACAATATAAATCCTAGAAGTCAATGCCTCTAGCTCACTAAAGAGACATCCTAGAATTCTACAACTACTTCTAAACTTAGGAAACTTGATCCTATCTTTACTGAATGGAATAGATCAGTCCTTATCCTGTCTTTTAGCTTCTCCCATGAATTATGACAACATGCAAATTCAGTTTCATGACTAAGCTCTTGTCCTAATGACTCATAACGTAACTAGAACCTTCTAGATTTATTTTGCAAACTTAGGATAATACATTAATTTAACTTAGGGAAATGAATTTCTCATAAAATGTCTTGACTCTTTTTTTACTGATCCTCAATGTTGAAGATGAGAGAATATTCTTTTGCATTAGCTATGCTTGTTTTAGTGTCTAGATATGTTATTTAATGAAATTTTGCAATAGGGTTAGAAAATAAAATATTCTCTGATCTTCAATGTTGAAGATGAGAGAATATTCTTTTGCATCAGCTATGCTTGTTTGGGTGTCTAGATATGTTATTTAATGAAATTTTGCAATAGGGTTAGAAAAAAAATATTGTGGTTGGAATGTTGAGAAATGTAATTTAATAGTTTAGTCTTTGGACATTTTGGTATCTTTGAATTCCTTTGTGAAGCAAAGGTTTACATGGGTTGAATATATTAGCTTGAAATACTTTGTTTTGATCCCTCTAGACCTCAACAAGAGGGCTAGGAATATTCCTCACCCTCCCTATCTGAAATGCTTGCCATATCAATTTTTGGAATAGACAGAGTGTTTCCAAATAGTTTCTACACTCAATAATGGTGGGCATAACCCTCAAAAAATGATTTCTTCAATATCCATGCATAGGATGGTTTATGTCAAATCACAATTTGTTCACAAAATATCCAATCAATCATAACAGATCATTATTTCTTAAACTAAGAAGAAGAGTAGGTTTCAAATTACTTTTCCAATGATTTCCAATGGAATTCTTATGCTTCTTCACAATTGGCATTATGGTCATATACTTGACAACCTCTAATTCTTGTAAATTGTCCACGCCAACTCTCCTCTAAACTTCAATGCAAATATAACTGTCAAATGGTAAAGACACCAAGATGGGAATATTTTTTCACCAATTGAACTTCTTAAACCCCAATTCAATCATCGATATTGATTACATTCAAGGCGATCGATGAAATGATTAGGTGATCGATGCAGGAAGCACGACGATCAATGAAATGAAATTTGCAGCAAAATTCATCCAGGAGACTCAACAATCGTTAGATTCCAAATGAATGGTGTAGATTGACTCGGTGTTTTGGATTTGTGCCACATCGATAGTGAAGTTGATCTATTTTGTGTTTATAAAGAACATCCTTATCAATGTTAATCAATGCATAGTGTAAAGGCTATGTGGGGGCTCTGGGTGTTTGGACTCCATGAGAAGTTCACCAACCTGAAGCCCGGGACGACCTGTCAGGTCCCTACCCTTTTGGAAAAAATAACAACATTTGTGAATTTCAATGACGGGTTGGAAAAACCAATAACAACATTTGTCAATGATGGGTTGAAAAAACCAATTATTTGGTGGGTATATTGTTCTAATTGACTTAACCGTAAACCTCATAGACTATTTGGTGGGTAATCTTATGACTTATATTGTTCTAATTGACTTATAGACTATATAGAATACTAACAACAATAATATTCTGTATAGTTTATTTTCTTATATTGAACACTAGTATTAACATATTAATATAATAAAAAATAATATTCTATATAGTTTGTTTGTTTGTTTATAGATGTCATTGATATTCAGTGTTCGAGTGAGAGAAGGATGCTCAAAAGCCAAAAGATTCTAGGAGCATGGATTTTGTGATACATTGAGCAACACTAATATGAAATAGATGTGGATATAGTACATTCAGTCATATGTGGACACATGACCCAAAGGTCTAGAGGATCTCATATGGAAATTGACGGTTAGGAGGAGGCCCCAATGAATGATGACCTCTTTTCTATAATTTTTCATTCTATCGATGATCATGAGAAGAAATTGGCATCTAGTTGGAGTCGTGGCAGACTCTAGAAATGGTTAGAGCCTTTTATTCTTGAAGGATGTGATCAACTACTTTATTTACTTCCAAGGATATAGATAGAATTATTGATAGGGGAAGAGGAATTTATCCTTGAGTCCAATATGAGGAGCTTGGACCATTAATATACCACGTATTGGTATTGGAGGTGTGGCTGAGACCTAATGAGATCTTTGTGCTTTAAGGGAAGAACACAGTTGAGATCCTAAGAAGATATAAAATGATGGACTATGAGTACATGTCTACCTTAATGGTAAAAAATATAAATGATGTTGTTTTTTATTCATATTTGGTGGATCCCACTATACAGGAAGTTGAGAGGATCCTTGATGTACTTAGTCATCACTAGGATAGCTGATACAACTTGCAGTAAGGAGATGTGCTTATTTTTTCTGTGATATTTGGTGTTCAAATTGGTGCCTCACTCATTTTCACCCAACCAAGTTCACTCCACTCAAGGCAGAAGTTCGCTACCAGCTAGAAGAATTATTTTTTTGGGTTCCATATCTTTGGAGGAGTTTTTCCTTCGTTCTTTGGGTTTATCTTCTGCTATATGATATTAATATGTATTTGGATGTATGTTGTACTTTGAACTAAGATCTATATCACAAGGTTGTTGTTTTTTGACCTTTGTGGTTTCCAATGTCAAAATATTGTGTCTATTATTTCTATGCCTGGTTGTTCTTTTAGTGATCCTACTATATACTATACTACATATAATATTTGAATTATACTGCTACCTTTAAAAATTATCAGGTAAACCTTTAGGGGGGCTCTTTCCACCCCCTCCCCCCCCCAAAAAAAGAAACACATGTTGGACTTTGGAGGGTGTCTTTCAAATTCC
>LPNX010141578.1:323329-513905 GCA_001517045.1 Pseudotsuga menziesii
TGATGACTTTGATGATGTTCATGATATACCTCTTCTTGAGAAGCCATACGAACCCCTTTATGAAGGATCCAACACAAATATTCTCTCTGGTATATTGCTGATAATGAACTTGAAGGTTATGAATGGTTTTTCAAACATATCAATCACATATATGTTAAGGTATGTAAAATAATCCATCACATATATATGATCATGATAAAGGTTATCTTTGTTCCTCCAATAATGGTATTGTTAATTCATAATTAAATTATTATGGATGAAATGCATTTCATTAATATTATTTATATATTATATTAAATCGATTTTTATTTTTATTTGTTGTAGATTGATAGCTGAATTTTTGTTACCACCATCATATATGTTTCCATGCACATATTGAGATTCTCTTTCCATCATGAAATAAATTGGAATGCATTATGAAGCAATTCATGGATGCCTCGATGACCATGTTATATATTTAATCAGCATGAATTTGCAACAGAATGTCTGGAGCTTCATATAAGTAGATATTGAATAGATCAAGTAACAAAAAAGGTGAATCACAAGGTTCTTCGTTATATTCCTATTATTCCATGTTTGCAACAATTGTTTAGGTGCAAAAACATAGCGCAATTTATGGATTACCATGCAAGGAACATAAGTCAAGATGATGCTATTTGAATGTCTGCAGATGATTATGCATTTACAGATATGGAGGAAAAGTGTCCTCGCTTTAAAGAAGAACCTCGTAATCTTAGGAATTCTTTGGCAGCAGATGGTGTCAATCCATTTGTAGAGATGAGATCCTTTTACACGGTGTGGCCTATTTTTGTTATCAATAATAACATTCCTCCATGGTTGTCAATAAAGAGGGAGCACATAATGTTGTCGATGATTATTCCAGGTATATTGTTTCTAAAACTATTTTATTTTTAATGTAGTTGTGGAGGGTCATTTTTCGTATTTTGTTTCCTAATGTCATATATATATTTTTATTTTCCTCTTGTGCATGGTTTATATATCTAAATTGTACTCATACTTATATATTTTATATGTTCAAAACAATTAGGTAAGTACCAGTTTAAAGATATAAATGTATATATTGAACCTCTTATAGACGAGATACCAAGGTTATGGAATGGCATCCATATGTATGACATATCTATACCAATATGACAAAGGAAATTTAAATTCTATGCAATGCTTGTATGGAAAATACACGATGCAGCCGAGTTAACCCATTTTTTTGGTTTGTATTTTTAAGTTCCACTTTAATTGCATTTAATTTTATGAAATATTTAATATAGTACTATGCACCTGTGTTTTTATAAATATTCCATTCATTTTATAAATAATTATATTTGACATAGATATTCCATATCGTTATGTAGGTGTTCAGACAAAGGGAAAATTTGCATGTCTAGTTTGTTGTCTTAAGATCAAATCACATCGCTCAAAAAGATTAAGAAAATAGGTGTTTGATGTGTATAATCACTTCCTCTCTAAGAATGATAGGTATCATAGAACTGGAAAAAAAAATTCAATGGGAAGAAAGAGTCTGCATTAAAACCACAAATAATGACACCTCACCTAAGGAAGTTGCAATATAATACAAATCATCAAGCTAGTACATATGGATCATCGTATATAAAATGTTATGTAATTTTGTTTATTGTGTGTTGTTTACTATAGTGTTCATTGATTTTTGTAATTTATTTATAAACTACAATTCATGATGTTCATTGTGATCATGAAGGAATTAATGGGATTCCACAAGGAATGCAAATTTATCCTAAACAATTCAACAAGTTGTGCTACTATGAGAACCTAAAAATTGCTCATTTGTTTGATACATTGCATATTAGAAAGAATGTGACTGAAACATTAGGGCGACTATTGGAGCGACAAAGAAAAAATTGTCAAATTTTGCAAAGATGATTCAAGAAGGAAACCATGCAATGAAATACATCATTCAATTTCATATAAATGTAGGCCAAATTAATATAAACTCAATTACATGGATGCTAACAGAGCAACAAAGTAATGTTGTAAAATATTTCATGCGGAAAATTAAATTTTCCACTGGATTTTGTGGGAACATGAAGAATAACATAACAAAGATAAGTGATTTTGTGGGGTGAAATGCATGATTGGCATGTATTCATGAAGGTAATTATTATGGTATCCATATAATTATTATTTTTTTAATTCCAATGCATAATGTTGTTATTTTGTTTGTCTACTCTTTGTTTAAAGAATGATGTGGTTTGTATATTGTTACAGTATGTTCTACCTCTCTTTCTTCTGAACAACTTCAACAACAATGTCAAACAAGTTATATATAATTGTAACATCCCTGACCCTCTGACCGACGAAGAGGATGCTACTAACACCAAACACATGGGAAAATAGCCCCATGAACATGAACAGGCATATAATGCTGAATAAAAAGCTTAAACATAATACATACTAAGATGCATAATCCTTCATATACATAGCAGAAGAAAACATACATTCAATCAAGCATGCCACATGTTCATCATATTCATCAATCAGTAAACATAAATGTAGATACAAAATAGTCAATAATACTCATCTGATAAGATCTCGTCCTGCAACCAGCTACATCGCTGCAATGTTCCTCCAAACCATAGGCCAGCATGCTCATCAATCTCTCAGCAATGCTGCCACCCCCGAGGTGGGCATGATTCCTCAAGGAATAAGGGTCAAAGTAGGCTTACACATATCCAAGGTACACAAATCAACCAAGCCCACATAGTAGGGTTTATCAGGCCGTCAAGGAGCTAAGAAAGGATAAATGCTAAATCGATGACCTGCAACACTAGTTTTCTCAAGAATAACCAGCCTCTAATCCTACTCCCAATAGTCCAAAGACCAACCACTGCATACTGTAGCAAAATAAAAAGTTCACAGCTCTGTGAAGAAGATGAAGACCACAGGGTGACAACCCCAAACCAAGAGGTGAAACACAGTTTAGGTCAAACAATGCTTCAGAGTTATTCTTAGCCCTGGTGTGGCCAAAAAAACTTAGAAACAATCCCAATAACATCAAAAACCAAGAAGAAACCCAAAACCAGGGTAAATCAATAGCCACAACTCACAATGAAATTATGGCAACATTCCACAATCCATAGTAGAAAATAAACTGAACTTCTAGCATGGACAGGGGAAAACATAGACACACAACAAAACCCCAAAAGGATGTTTGCACACGCAGCAACCCAAATAGGGATAGATCAACAACCTAATCCCATAAAGAAACAATAGGAAAAACATGCAGTCTGCAGATGGGGAAGGAGCAATTCTCCATCGGTGTGTGAGGGGAAAAGACACAGCCAAAGGAAAACTGCGAATGAAAACATAGAAGGAACCCACAGCATAGATCATGATGAACAATAGACTGCTCCAAAATCCAGACACACTAGCAACGTTGCCCAACAATGGCCCCTTCTCAACAGTGAAGTCAAGGCACCCTTCACAATTGGCAATGGTGGAGTAAAATAGAATGTTGTGCAACCTTGTAAAGGTAGAAGCTACAAACTCCCTGTGTGAATAGGTGGATGGCATATCACTTAGAAAACCATGGAAAAACACCCCATAATGAATAATCACAGCAACTATTTTCAATCCCCATAATGGAGGGGTCACAACACATACTTTCTGTCTGAACGAGAGGAAGAACGTTTTCTTCGATTAATAGGGCGGTGTGTGAAAGGAAGGGCCAAACCCAAACAAAGGGACATGTAACCTTTTATCTCAGCCCACGTGAGAGGAGATGAAAAGGCTCACGATCAACATAGTGGGCAGACCATCCGCTACCCAGAAGGAACGTCGTGGAGAGTGGGTGCAGGCATGAGCGTGGTGGTGGTGGTTTTCCCCTCCAGCAAGTAGATTCCCCCAACTAAAAATAGAACAACAGGGTGGTGAAAAATGTCTAACTTCCAATGGCCCCCAAGGGTTAGACAACCCCCCCCTCCTTACCCTTGGGAATCATGCCCTTTTCATTTAACGTTGCACCATCGTAGCTAGATGTAGGTTTAATTAAATTGATGTGCGTATTTACATGATGCCAAAGCTATAATGTGTCGGATAGCATGATATACCATCGACAACAATCCCTCTTTCCGAAAACATAACACAGCCGAATCGATGGTGGGGCTTTTGCGTTTAGCTCCTCAGCATGATTAATTACAAAATATACATCATGTACCCTTTAACACAAACAGGGTAAAAAACGAGGTGTTACAATCCCCTCCCCTTGGAATAACACCATCCTTGGTGTTCCAATACATATACAATTTGCACATGAAAATTTCAAATTTTGCAGACCTGTCCCATGTTCAATTATTTACTTTGAAAATTTAGGACCAAGCCCCATGACTTCCATGAGTTTCTCCTGCTAGTTCTCAGCTCTTGGCTTATCCCAAAGCCTAGGAACTTTGTGGCTACTGCCCTCTTTATGTTCCCTCACTGAATAGTACCGACATAAATGATGTTCTCTGCATTCCCAGCATTTCAATGGTTGCTTCATCTTTACCTACTCAATTTCCTTTGAGTCTTCATGCCTGAACTGTTTCCTAACGGATCGCTTGGATGAATGTCCCATCATTGATCCACCTTCCTTTCCTTTACCAATTGCTCCCCGAAGGCTTTTCACCTCCCTTTGCAAACAATAGAGTCTTGCAAAATTTGGTGGTTCATTTCATTCTGCCTTTTCTGTATCTTGAGCATCTCTCCAAGATTCTCTTGGGTCATGGAAATCATTTGAAGGAGACTTCCAAGCAAGTCCAACAACTTTTGGTCTACTGCCATGATCAATGTGCACCACTGGATTTCACCTTTTTCACCTGTGAAATGCATCATTGAAATTATGTTAGACCAAGCATAATACATGCATTAATATCATCCATTTAATTGCCCAATTGGCATGAAAGTCCAAGTCTTATCAAGGAGACTTTCATATTTTTCATGCCTTCCCAACAGGCACATGAGCTCATTCATGTCCATCCTTGGGCAGGGAATTAACCATTCCAACATTCATAATTTACTTTAAGAAAATACACACATTCTATTTCCAATCATACATGCATTCAACAATCTTTTGTTTTCACAATGCATAAACATATATATATATATATATATATAATCAAAAGGCAAGAGAGAGTAGCAAGAATTTTTCCCATCTTTGTTTCGTTCCATCCTGGAACCCACACCACCGTTGTGGCTTTTCATGCTCTCAGCCTCTTTCACTTCACCGTGAATGTTGGACCAATCCTTCTCGGTCATGACACCTCTAGGATGCTCTCATAGTCCTCGCTTCCAGCGATACCTATATTCAAACATTGAATAAATTCACATGTTTAGTTTATTCTCATCATTTTTTTTTAAACAAGAGCTTAAAACATTATAACCAAATCATATACACATGCATATTCATAAGCAAGAATTGCAAAATAATCCAATACTTATCTGTATTGTGCATTTCCTCGTTGGTCCACAGGATCCTGCTTCGCTTTGCAAGCCTTGGGATCTCCTATGGACTTGGATGTTAGGTCAGCACGTAGGCTGCTTCATAACATCCTTATATATATATATATCAAGCATAGTCAAGCCAACCCTCGTTGGGTTTATCAGACCGTCAACAAATCACTTGTATTTATATCAGCAATAAGTATATATATATATATCACGCAGAGTCAAGCCAGCCCTCGTTGGGTTTATCAGGCTGTCAACAAATCGTCTATACTTATATCAACAACCAATAATCAGCCAAGACAACCCTCATTGGTTTATCAGGCCATCAACAACAACACATTCCCTTATATCAACCATAACGACCATTTTCCCATATCACAAAAGAGACCATACTGTAAACTACATTTGCTTATCCTGACAACATAAGCAATACAAGCATATTCATTAGCGTTATTGCTCTAAATTGTAACCATATTTCACAGCATTCACTATCAAGTATTGAGACACCAGAAGTGCGTCCACTCCCTAGGGTGTAATCTACAGAAAATCCTTTCATGATCGGACATCAGAAAAGCATGCACCCTTGTCTGGTGTGTATCATGTAGGCCCTATTCATACTCAAGCAATTGGTCCAAATAAAATCAAAACATGTTCTGCATATTGAATTTAACAATTTGACATGCATATTCTTATCTAGGGTTATAGAACACTTATCCATTTGCTGTAGCAGTATTTCTTCATTAAGGAAGAATGGGGGCTCCCTTCTCTGAGTTTACAGTCCCTCGGTTTTCCATCCCAATTCCTTCTTACATTTCATATCCACACATGTCTTACCGACATAATCTATACCATCTCACTCATGTTGCTTACCAAACATGTAGTGCAGATGAGACATTTCCAAAATGTCCAATGGAGTTTTACCCGAAACCCATTTCCAAGATAAGGGAAAACCTTCCCACGAAGTTTTGGCTCCTGCGGGCCATCGCACATGACCTCCCTGTAGTGTGTAACCCTGGCACATTAATCAAATATCCAAACATTTAATCATTACCTGCCAATATAATCCAAATTTGATTGTTCCATAACCAAGCAATGATATTAGCAATTAAATTCAATGAGAATTTACAACTTTGTTTACTATAGAAGTTGATTTTCTTGGCAATGAGGTGATCCTCATTTGTGGGTCTCTTGTAAGCAACATCACTATGCCCATTATAATTTCATGCTTACTAACATAATATGAATACCCACTTACAATGCGTCTTCTTGACACAATCTTATGCAAGCCAATAGTGATTAGTAGTTGTCAGCAATTTCTTAAATCTGAAATTCACAAAATTAAATTTACCACTCATTATGCATACAAGCTATCATCACAGCCATGAGACTCTTCTCATGAGGTTTGGCTCTTTCATATGGTGGATTGCAGCCTTCGTCATGGTCTTACCCACTTTTCCATTTCCCAAACAATCTACCTAAAACTTCACAAGCATATCATTCGTACCACCTTGCTCTTTCATACAACATTTCCAGCAGCCAACTGCTCATGATTACCCTCTTCATGCACTTACTATCCTGCATTCATAACAGCCTTTGAAATGGTTCCTGAATTGTCATCAATTTATTAGTTCAGCCATTAGTTATTCATAATATCACATGCACTTATCTCAATGCATTCATGCAATGCATCACAACATTTGCGCCTATACTTATGCAATCGGTTACTCACACCCTTCACATGCATCCATTCAATGCATAACTACAAGATTCATAAAATATTTTAATTCATGTCCATTCAATGCTGCCTTGCATTGATTCATGAATACTTATGCATTCAACATACCATGCATGGCCTAACCATGACTACTTCATATAGGATGCATTACTATAATCAAGATCATCAGTACTTACTTTCCTTGGGCTATTAAGCTCAATCAACATATATAGGCATGACACATTTCTTTATGAATGTAGTATAAAATCCAAACATCCACATGGTATGAGTTGTCTTACCTTTACCACTCCATGGAATTTGTCATAATCAAACTCTTACCTTCATGGGTCCTACTTACACCATTGGCATGACCAATTTGGTTGGTCCTTTGCAGAAGATTGCAGAATTTTCTCACCAAATTTTGGTTATGGACTTGTTGCCTTATCCCTTTCTCCAGAGGGTTTCTAGTCACATTCATCAGCATCAGCAACATATTCAGCCAGGTTCATGTTGTCGTTGGTTTTTCCACTAATGCCAACACCAATGCAATAACTATCATTAGTGGCTCATTATAAATGTACATGTAATATCCTATGCATGCAGAGCATATCCTCATACATTTCATGTATAAAACTTATGAAATATAGTTATAATCAACAAGATAGGGTTTAAGGAAACTTCCCTTTTCAAGTCCCACATCCTCGCATGGAACTCCTCTTCCACACAACAACTGGTTTGACTTCATGGTCTTGCTACCTCTACGCATGCAATTCCTGGATTTGTCCATATTGACAGTAGCACATTTCTCTTTCAAGCAATCGCTAGCACTTTGCTACTCCATACTTAGATTATGGTGACTTTCCCTTGTTCCCTACTGGATAAGGTTTCCAACGCCTATCCACATGCTTCATTCTGTCCTCAGGTGTGAAAACCACACCACTTCAACTATATTTTGGTCAGGAATGTTAACTTTAGTCAATCAGGGTTTTCTTCCTTTTCAGTCTTGAAACTGTTGAGAAACCCAATGAGAAATTCATTGCAAAACCCATTGGAACACTAGCTGGAATTTGCTGGAAATTCCACTGCAAATAGTTGAAAGCTGCTTGAGAAATTACTGAGAAATTTCTTCGAAAAGCTCAAATTTCCTTAGGCCCAATCGGACCTCCTCCCAACTATATTTTCGATTCCTTGGTGGTCAAACAAACTAACTCATCAGCGGTCTGTTCCTTTATTTCTCTTCGATGTTTCAGCGGCTAAAATAGTTAGACTTCTGATTTGTATTGGCGAGAAGACTGATTGTTCATCGGGTGCACAGTCATTTGAGTAGCAACAATAGTGAAATATGATCTCTCTATAGTTTCTACAGGTGAACCAACTGAGCTTCCGATCGATGATGTCAACTACTGCTCGTCGGGTCTTCTCCTTACTAATCTCCCGGCATGTCGACGACTGAAATGTCTAATTTCTTCTACTGTATCGGTCCACAGTGGTCTATCATTCCGCAACGGTGGCCAACAATCCCATTATAATTTTCGTGGACCAAAGCTTATCGACGGTTGGAGAAACATCCTACTGTGGCATCAGACACTCAGTCCTCTAGGCATCCACAATGGTGGTTTCCACAAGCCCTAACTCTTTCACAGTGTTGGTACTCTTGAGCACATGCCATCATAGTAGGTTATCGGAACTCGGAACTGTTATACATTAAACACCTTGGCATCGGTGGGTGGATAGACTAGTGCATTGGCGGGAGAGTTGTCTAAGCTCCCGCAACAGCAGGTCACCTTCATTGAGTCCTTTCCAATCAGTGATCTGATCCTCTATCATTTCTCGATGGCCGATGATCTCATTCCTTAGAAAAAATTTTGCATTTTCTTCTAGCTTTGTCTTTCATGGTATCGGCTCTTCCATCTTGTATTCCTCAACAATTTCAATGACTATTCTTCCTATGTCTTCCATGGTCACAATCCCATCGGCGGTCGGCAGCAGTAGAAGCTACGGCATCGACGCTCGGATGCACTACTCGTCGGGTGGTTAGTGTTTTCGATCTCCGCAACAAGGGATGTTCAACAAACTTTACCTGTCGTAGCTCATCAGCGACCGCATCATCTGGTCATCAGCGATGTGATTAACTAACCATCGTCGATGGTTGATGATTCCATGCCTTAGAAAAAGTTTGAAAATTTTCTCTTCCTTTCCGAACCTTCATCGGCTCAACGATCTCCTATTTTCTACCAATATGTTTGTTATATGTCAGTGAAAACATTCTCTCTCTTCCATTGACTCTGTCGAATCCATCTCCCCTATCCTTCACCAATCAAGTAACTACTTGTCACCGCCATAAAATCCACTAACACCTCGGCATCGGCGAGTGGAAGACTAAAGCATCGATGGGTTAGTTCGATCAGTAACCACAACAACGGCTCATCATCTTCGACCCTTTTTCGATCGGCGGTCCAATCTGCTAATGCTTTTTGATCGATGAACTGAAGCATGATTTTGATCGGCGTCAATAGTCAAAGCTTCTCCCTATAGGAAGACTAGTGCGCTAGGATTCCACAATGATGGACGCATGAAACACTATCTTCTTCAGATGGCCGATGATTTCGGGCCTTAGAAAAAATTTTAAACTTTCATTACAGCGTCAGTGGTCGTAGGCTCTATCCGTTAGAAGGATAGTCTTCCAGATATCCGCAATGGCGGTGTAGATCATCTAATAACTTCCACTGTTCATCAGCGATGCATACTACTAACATGCTCTGATGGCCAACGAAGTCAACACTTAGAAAATTTTTTAAACTTTCCGCCATCGGTGGTCGGAGGCTCTACCCGTCGGAGGCATAGTGGTCTAGCCATCTGCAATGGTGGTGCTCAATCATCCAAGCATCAACGATCCATCTGTCTAAGTTTTCTGATGTGTCGATGGCCAAACACTTAGAAAATTTTCTGAGTTTCCTTCTCTGTCTCCTAGTGCTTCGGTCATCGGATCAACTACCCATCGAGTGGCCTTCCCACTAAGTGCTCCGCTGCATTGGACGAACTTGTCACTAATTTTTCCAATGGGCCGATAATCCTGGCACTTAGAAAATTTCTAAATTTTCCTCTCAAAATTTTCTGATTGCTGATGGAAAGAAGGAAACTTGCATCTGCTATCTAACCTTTCATGGCCCATTTAGGACCCTGCTGCAACCTTTATCTCTGATACCACACTGTAATGTCCCCGACCCTCTGACCGACAAAGAGGATGCTACTAACACCAAACACACGGGAAAATAGCCCCATGAACATGAATAAGCATATAATGTTGAATAAAAAGCTTAAACATAATACATACTAAGATGCATAATCCTTGATATACATAGCGGAAGCAAACATACATTCAATAAAGCATGCCACATGTTCATCATATTCATAAATCAGTAAACATAAATGCATATACAAAATAGTTAAGAATACTTGTCCTACAACCAGCTATGTCACTGCAACATTCTTACCAACCATAGGCCATCGTACTCATCAATCTCTCAACAACGCTGCCACCCCTGAGCTGGGCATGATTCCCCAAGGAATAAGGGACAAAGCAGGCTTACACATAGCCAAGGTACACAAATCAACCAAGCCCACATAGTAGGGTTTATCAGGTCATCAAGGAGCTAGGAAAGGCTAAATGCTAAGCCGATGATGTCAAACACCATTTTTCTCAAGCATACCTAGCCTCTAATCCTACTCCCAACAGTCCGAAGACCAACCACTGCATACCGCAGCAAAACAAAAAGTTCACAACTCTGTGAAGAAGATGAATACCATAGGATGACAACCCCAAACCAAGACATGAAGCACAGTTCAGGTCAAACAACACTTTAGAGTTGTTCTTGGCCATGGCATGGCCAAAACAACTCACCAACAATCCCAATGACCTCAGCAACCAAGAAGCAACCCAAAACCAGGGTAAATCAACAGCCAGAACTCACAATGAACCGATGGCAACATTCCACAGTCCACAATAGAAAAGAAACCGAACTTCCAGCATGGACAGGGGAAAACATAGACACACAACAAAACCCCAAAAGGATGTTTTCACATTTAGCAACCCAACTAGGGATAGATCAACAGCCCAATCCCATAAAGAAACAACGGGAAAAACACGCAGTCTGTAGATGGGGAAGGAACCGATTCTCCATTGGCGCATGAGGAGAAAAGACACAGCCAAAGCAAAACTATGAATGAAAACATAGAAGGAACCCACACCATGGGTCATGATGAACAACAGACCACTCCACAATCCAGACACACCAGCAGCGTTTCCCAACAATGGCCCCTTGTCAATGGTGAAGTCAATGCACCCTTCACAATCGGTAATGGTGGAGTAAAATAGGACACTGCGTAGCCTGGTAAAGGTAGAATCTACAAACTCCATACGTGAACAACAGGATGGCATATCATTCAGAAAACCAAAAAAAACACCCCGTAATGAATAATCACAGCAACGATTTTTCGTCCCCACAATGGAGGGGTCGCAACACAGAATTTCTGTCTGAACGAGAGGAAGAATGTTTTCTTTGATTAACAGGGTGGTGTGTGAAGGAAGGGCTGAACCCAAAAAAATGGACATGAAACCTTTTATCTGAGCCCGCATGAGAGGAGATGAATAGACTTGCGATCAACATAGTGGATAGACTATCTGCTACCCAGAAGGAACGTTGTAGAGAGTAGGTGCATGCATGAGCATGGTGGTGGTGGTTTTCCCCGCCAACAAGTAGATGCCCCCAACTAACAACAGAACAATAGGGTGGTGACACATGGCTAAATACCAATGGCCCCCATGGGTTAGACAACCCCCCCCTCCTTACCCTTGGGAATCATGCCCTTTTCATTTAACATTGCACTGTCGTAGCTAGCTGTAGGTTTAATTAAATTGATGTGCATATTTACATGATGCCAAAACTATAATGTGTTGGATAGCATGATATACCATCGACAACAATCCCTCTTGCCGAAAACATAACACAGCCAAATCGATGGTGGGGCTTTTGCCTTTAGCTCCTCACCATGATTAATTACAAAATATACATCATGTACCCTTTAACGCAAACGAGTTCAAAACCGGGGTATTACAATAATCTTGGAAAATACATGAGGTAACTAGTGATTTTTTGCATGTGCTTAGTGTTTGTTTAATTCATCCGAGAACTTATATTTGTTTTTTTCCACTAATTCATGTCATGTAATTTAATGTTTTTTTTCTCAGATATCGTCATTGGTTTGTGTCACTTGTAGATGGTTATCATCTAAAGAAATCCATTAACAAGATAAAGTATTAAAGGAGAGAAATTCCTCGTCTCATGTGTGAAATGAAGAAACATATACCTTCGTTATTTTTCAATGTACATGAACACTACCTCATACACCAAGTTGAGGATATGGAATTGTGTGGACCTATGCACTGAAGGTCCATGTGGATGGTTGAGAGGCACTTGAAATTTATGAAGGGTTTGGTAGAAAATGAGTATGTGATGAGGGTTCTGTGATGGAGGGATATATGATATACCAAAAAATGTTGTATATTAGTGAATATCTTCCTAATTTAGTGTCAAAGCTCAATTTATGTCGCATTTGTGATCCAGACTCCAATAACAATTTTGAAGGGGAGTACCTAAAGGGGAAAGGTAGATAGAGGAAGGTGAAAGGTAATTATTAGCTAGTGGATATTAGTTAATATAATACATTTGACTGTTTACTTTTATGTATATATATCATACATATTCTATTTTTATATTCAATATATGGCATCAATTAAGAGCGTATACTTTGTTAAGATAATTTACATTTCTACTGAATTTTAATTTTTATTGTCATCAAGCAGTTGGTCGATAATGGAATGCAATTCATTTATACATCACAAACAATATTGACTAGATGAAGGTATGGATTGAACGATGTGAACAATCTGGTCATGGACTATCATGGGAAGGTGTGGTTTCATTGGTTAAAGAAACACATCGCAATGGAAATACAAATATTACACAAAGAGAAATTGATTTAGCATATGGTTTAAAAGATCAGTAGGAAAACATATTAATCCATTGCTCTAATTTTTTTTTTGCAAATTACATATTGATGTACACGTTTTTTCCTTGTATGGAATAAACATGCACTTAATCATACATATTGAATCATTATGTAATATTTTCGTGTCTGGCTTGTTGTAGGTGAAACACCATAAGGATATGGTCTGCAATGGTTGTAGATATCGCATCAAAAAGTTGGATGAAACAAAGAAAACATCATATTCCGATATATCAGCAGTCCTTTAAGTAACGAATGTTTCGTCTAGAAGTGATAGACATCCATAACTCTCAGAAAATCATTACTATGGTTATCTTGAAGATATTTTTTAGTGTGACTTTAAGTCCTTGAAGGTAGTTTTGTTTGTTGTCAAATGGTACAGGTTACTATTTAATCAACGTGATCTCGATAGACTATTACTCAACATGATAATGGATTTACCATGGTAAATACAAGGTTGTTTGATCGAGGGACAAAGCCCTATATTCTTCCAATCCAATAAGAACATATATTTTACTCTGAGCTTCCAGGTAAAGCAGGTTGGTCATTTTTTGTATGACACGATCCTAGAGGAAGGTAATGAACAGGGTCTGGAATAAGAAGACGGTCATGAATAGCATCATGATCAACATGAGTTAGATGATCATGTTCCAGAAGAATATGTCGAAGAATTAATTGAATGAGATGATTTAGCGTACAATGTCCATGAATATGATATCAACGATGACATCATGATCGTAACTGACTTAGATGACGATGATGATATGGAAAATCCTTACAATGTTGAGTCTATATATGATGATACAGATGGTGACTTCGATGAAGAAGATGATGAAGTATATTGAAGTGTATGAGGTATGCAGTAATTTCTCTACTCTATATGTTTTGATTGAATATTGAAATAATATTGAATTTTATTGGGATGTGTAAATTTGGCTTGGACTTAAATTTGGCATGGTTATACCTAATGAATGCATTGACGGTGTGGGAGGGTTTGGACTCAAACATGATTGAATTTAGAAATTTGAGCTTGTTCTGAGATTTTTCTTGGTCATGATCATGACTAAAACCATCATAATCATAGGGATCATCATCATTGTCCTTGTCGTCATCATCGTCATCTTCATTGTCAAACAATATGACTGACACATCCATTAGTGGTATGGGAGGGTTTCAAGACTCAAACAACATCATCATAATCATCATCATGGTTGTCTTAATCATAACTAACATCTTCATAATCATCGTCATCATCATCGTCATCATGATATTCATCATTTCATATGACATCAACATCGTGATCACCATCTTCATGATCATCATCATCATTATCATAATCATTGTTGTCGTTGTCATAAATAACAACATCATAATCATTGTCATCACCATCATTGTCATCATCATAATCATCATCATCGTCATCGTCATCATCATCATCGTCATCATCATCATCATCATCATCATCATCATCATCATCGTCCTCATCATCATGATAATCATCTTCATCATAATATTCGACATCATCACCATCTGCATCTTCATCACCATCTTCATCTTCATCATCATCGTCGTCGTCGTCGTCATTGTCATCTTGATCATCAAACGTGACTGCAACTTAAGGTTCCTATAAACATTATTACTGCACTTTTTCAATGATTATAACTAGCTAACATCATCACAACTAACATGATCATAATCATCGTCATCATTATCGTCATCATCATCATCATCATCATCATCATCTTCTTCTTCTTCTTCTTCATCATTGTCATTTTCATCATCATTATCATCGTCATCGTCATCGTCATCATCATCATCATCATCGCCATTAAATAATTAAATAAACATAAATATAAAATAAACAAATAAAACAATACATAAAAAATAATAAAAAATAACATGTAAAAAAAAATAAAACATTTTAAAATACAGATTTAAACTAATTATAAACAAATAAAAAAATAGATAAAAAATAACGAAAAATAATAAAAAATAATTATAAAAAAAAAACATTTAAAAATGAAAATAAACATGTATAAACTGATTTTTCACTTACCTCGAGTTGAAATCATCCTATGCTTTGAATTTTTCACTTACATATAAAAATCATCCCGCACGTTGAATTTTTCACTTCATGAGTTAATCCCTCGCAAAGGGGGTTCCTTCACGAGTTAAGTTCCCTCGTAGAGCTGGTTCCTTCACTTATTTTCTCTGTCAGTTTCTTCAGCATTATTCCTTCATGGATTTGATTGTGTGGTGTATACTGCAATCTTCTCTGCACGGGTTTGTGATTGACCCACTGTGACTAGTTTCAGGCATTTATTATGAATGGTGCTAAATTGACAACTACAAATATGTCTTTGGTAAGTACGAATTTCTATCCCTTTTTTCCACTCCATTTCAGAAACTACAACTATGAGTGCGGGAGTGATGTAGCTAATAGTTTTGGGGAAATAGAACATCTCAATAGTATAGCTAATGCAAGGATCTTCAGTACCCCTACTGTATCTCTGCAATTATTTGAACCTCATCTACTCATTCAAGCATTGCATGGGAAAATCAGCATGAACCAGCACATAGGTTGTGTTTGTCAAATATATGCATTACCCACACAGTTGTATTCTCTATACAGTAATAGGTTACTATGCCAACTTGAAAGTAGTTGAGTCAAGAATATTGTTCTCGAGTTGCATTAACAAAACAGTGGCACAAATTGCTTCGAACTCCCATTTAGTCATCCATCCTGAAATTACCACCCTTTATAACCCCATGTTCAGCTTTATTTCCTCTGTAATTACCTCCACTCTAGACATAATGGTCCTTCCATAGTATGGCCTATTCAGTCTTGTTTGAGAACCATGGTGAACCCATAAGTTGGCAAAACCTATTTATTATTAGTAACAGGTTAGTATGCCAACTGAAGTTTCCCACCAGCCTCATCTCATTCCAATAATGTCTTCAATTTCCATAGTCTTCAATCCAAAATAAAGACACACTCAACTAGGCGCATTTGCAAACCTCACTCAAAACTATCAATGCTCCTTCAAACATTTCATTGCCATCCAATGTATTGACTTCACCATTACAGTCTCATTCTCGTTAACTCTGTCTGTAAATTTGAGTCTTTCCACAATCCTTCAAGAAATCCCATGATTTTAATTAAACTAAAACTTTTAATAAAGAATAATCCTTACCAGACTCCAAATGAATATCCTGCAGGTGGTTACAATGTTCCTTATGTCAAATAGAGAACCGTATAATGCCTCTAGTTGTTTTAAATGTGTTTTATTGTTGAAACAATGTATCATTTTTAATATAATGAATGCAGTGGTCATCAAAACGAAGCTAAACAATGAGCTGCAAATAAGCTGCAACTATCTTATAGATTACTATTACATAAACATATAGCTACAACTCAGTTGTAACTATCATGTATATTATTGTTAGCTAAATAGTCAGCTGCAACTCAGCTGTAGCTATCATGTATATTAATGCTACTGTTAAGAACCTGTGTCAACCCTCCTCTTTATTTTGTTAGTATATTTTATTGGATGCATATGCTTTGTAAGTCGTCCCGTTAGTATTTTGTATTATCCCACATGGAATGGGGATTAATAGTTGATGTTAATTCATTCAGTTAGTATGTTGTATTGTCCCACATTCATGGGGAGTAATAGTTGTTTAGATTAGACTTAGTATATAACTAAGTGTTGAGTCCAATGAAATCATCCAAGAGTTATTTTGTATTGAGCTTGCTCAAAGGAGGTTGCCCCCTCGAAGTGGCCCGCGATCAATAAAATCTCTTTTGTGCTCTAATATTTCTATTATATCATGGATTCTCATTGTTTATTGCAGGAGTTTCTACACATCTGGTATCAGATCACTTTCCTTGGAACAAGTGGGATTTTTTTTTCTAAAAAAAAAGAGGGAAAAATTGCGCGGCAACTTTCATATCAATTTATGAAACTTTATACATAGAATCAAATGAAACAGGTTACGTAGCTGAATTTATCTTACAAAAATATGCAGTTTTAAAAAAAAACCATCTCGTTTGGAGTTCCGAAAGTGGAGATATTGTGGATTTAAAATCATCAATTTTTTAGAATTTCGGTGACGGCGGCCGTAGAAATTGTAGAGCGAAAATATTTTGACAGAGTGCCCATATTTGTATTCCGATTGCGTGGGTAGAAGAAGAGTGGATTTTCTAGTTCCAGAAATAGACTATATTAGTGATTCTGAGCAATATAGATCAGGTTATGCTGATTTTAAAATTTCGTCTCAAAACCCTAACTCTAATTACAGGTTTTTTTTGGGCACATCGGGTGTAATTTCTGCCACATTTTTTATGGCACTGTGATTATTGCAGTAGTTCTTCTTCTTGCAATGATACTATTCATTCAGATCAGGGAATAAACCCTATCCACTAAAATATGGGAAGTACTTGGGAATAGCCCTAAAACTCATTGTGAGGAGTACCATAGAAACCCCGAAGTAGCTGGCCATTGAGAGGACCTGCCAAGCGAAAAGGGAAATGACCCCCACCAGATTGACTAGATTCCCATTCATGAGGAAAACCAAAGAGTTGTCGTTTTTTGCTAAGCGGTTAGAAGTTTTACCTGTGCGTGAAGTGAGGGGTACTGCCCCAATACTCAAGCCTGAGACAGCCTTGGTGGCCGAGTGACTACCTTTGAACCATTAGGAAGCTGAATATACATGGGGTCCATATATATTTACAATTGATAATGCACAGAATTCCAGAATTGTCACCGATCATTTACTCCATTTCAAGTTGATAAAGCACAACTTTCTTTCACCGCCACAGATCATTTCTTCAAGAAAGAAAAAAAACGAATATAAATTTCTGTTTTTTTAGCCATATCTTCCTTGATTTAGATCCATTTCCCTTGAAAATTCATAGTCACCCCCGTCATTCCATTCTTCATATTTCATTCATTGAGGACCCTATCCTAAATTCCACTTCCCGAAGCTCGAAATTCCACATTTTTCATAACTTCTTCAATTCTCACCCAATCGCCTTCAAGTTTTGCCACAGTGTTCATTTCTAAATTCTGCTTCATTGTCCCTTTCTGAAAAAATTTTCCATTCTTTCACCCCTCTTCTGAAATTCACATTTTCTGTTCCTTGTCCTTCAGAAAGTGTCCCAAACATAGTCAACTCCAATTACCCACTCACGTCTTTCCCAACTCAAAAATTTTCTTTTCTAAAACCCCCTACGTTTTTGTTTTTCTACCCATTTCCCAAAATAAAATAAAAGAATTTTGTTTTGATTTTGTCACCCATGCAAGAGAAAATAGACAAATGGAAGAAGAACTTGTCACCCTCAAGACCAAACTCGTAGATCTGGATCAAATATTTCTCGACCTCCATCTTCAGCATTCAGCCATGAGAAATCGATAACATCTTGAGTCTTCTACAGACACCAAGTTCTTTTCTTCCAACAGCTTTCATGGCCCAAAGATTGATTTTCCTTGCTTCAATGGTGATGATCTAATTGGATGGATACACAAGGCAAAACAATACTTTAATATGCATAACACTTTTGATGTCACCAAAGTCCCACTTGCATCATTTCATTTGGAATGTGAAGCACTTCAATGGTTATGTTGGTACATCAAGGATCATGAAGAGCCCCAATGGACAAATTTTTTCCAACTCCTTTTGCACCAATTTGGCCCTCGTGGTTTTGATGAATTCACAGGAGCACTCACCAAACTTCGCCAGACTGGTACTGTGAGAGAATATCAGACAAAATTTGATAAATTAGTCGAGCACACAGAAGGATTTTCTGATGCATTCTATAGGAGTTGTTTTATCAGTGGTCTTAAGGATACAATCCGATCTGAGGTTAAAATGCTCTATCCCAACACAATGATGGAAATCTCAGGGTTGGCTAAGTTGGCGGAGGACAAGATGAGGACTCAACAATGCCCCAAATCCACTTTTGTTCCATTCAAAAATATGGTTTCCCAAAGACATCCAATACCTCCAACTCCTAGACCCACTCCTATCAAGCATTTTTCTAAAGCCGAGATGAGGGAACGTAGGGAAAAATGACTTTGTTATAATTTTGATGGGAAATTCACCCGAGGACATCAATGTACTAAATAAACGCTCTATCTCTTGTATGCGGTTTCTCTTCCTACACTTGAAATTGGTGAAGATTCTCAGGATCCATTACACGATCAGGTCGACATTCAATAGCCGCCAGTTGAACCTCATTCACATGACAAACACCCAAATATATGTCTCCATGCACCATCTAGAGTCACCATCCCACAAACCATGCAGGTCAAGGGTTTCTTCAAGAATATTCCTCTTACAATACTCATTGATTTTGATAGCACCCATAACTTCATTGACCCTCAGGTTGCCAAACAAGCTCATATTGTTTTCAATCCTTGCTCCAACTTTAAAGTCATGGTTGCCAATGGGAGCACCTTACCTTTCAAAGAACAGTGTCGCAATGTGTGTATCTCTATTCAAAATTATAACTTGCACTCTAACATGTTTTCCATGCCTCTAGAAGGATGTGATGTGATTTTGGGAACTCAATGGTTACGCACCCTTGGACCCATCTTATGGGATTTTGCTAAACTATGGATGCAATTTCTAGTAAATAGGAACAAACACACATTCAATGGCTTATAGCCAGGTTCTCTCAACATCATCAGTTCCCATTGCATGGAAAATCTCCTTAAGACAACTTCCCATGGTATCATCGCTCAACTCCATTTCATTCATATGCAACCTTCAATAATCTCAACTAGTCCCTTGGATCTTTCATTCTGATGCACCCTTCAGATGCCTAATTTTTCCAAGCTCTTCACTCTTGAGAGTGATGCTTACGAAAATGGACTTGGGTTTGTCCTCTTTCAAGATGAACATTTCTTTGCATTCATTGACAAATCCCTTTCTGAAAAGAATTTGTCCACCTCTACATATGAGAAGGAAATTATGACTATTTTGCAAATAGTACAGAAGTGGTGGTCATCCCTCTTAGAGAATCCTTTCGGCACCAAGATTGATCACCATAGTTTGACATAGTTCGTGAAACAATGGGTCTCATCCCCAACACAAGAGAATGGGTTAGTAAACTAAAGGATTATGACTATGAGATCACTTACAAGAAGGCTAAGGACAATATTATGGTGGATTCTCTTTTCCGCACATTTGATGCCCATGTTTCTCTTTCAGTCATTTATATGCCTATTCCAACTTGGTTACACTATGTTCAGCACGGCTATGTCAATGAATCCTCATTATCTGAAATCATCAAACATTTGGCTAGTAACCCTTCTATGGTACCGTATTCATCATGGGATGGATTTTCTCTGAGATACACGGGTCATTTGGTGCTTCCTTCGAACACAGACCTTAAACATGCGGTCTTTTATGAACTCCATGCTTCTCCATCGGCAGGGCACTCTGGGTTCATCAAAACATATGAGATGGCATGACATAAATTCTTTTGGAAGGGGGTGCAAGTAAACTCCTTTCAAGGATCATGAAGAGCCCCAATGGACAAATTTTTGACAACTCGTTTTGCACCGATTTGGCCCTCGTGGTTTTGATGACTTCACAGGAGCACCCACCAAACTTTGCTAGAGTGGTAGAGTGAGAGAATATCAGACATAATTTGAGAAATTATTCAAGCACATAGAAGGATTTTCTGATGCATTCTATAGGAGTTGTTTTATCAGTGGTCTTAAGGATACAATCCGATCTGAGGTTAACATGTTCTATCCCAACACAATGATGGAAATACTAGGGTTGGGTAAGTTAGCGGAGGACAAGATCAGGACTCAGTAATGCCACAAATCCACTTTTGTTCCATTCAGAAATAGGGTTTCCCAAAGACATCCAATCCCTTCAACTCCTAGACCCACTCCTATCAAGCATTTGTCTGAATCCGAGATGTGGGCACGTAGGGAAAAAGGACTTTGTTATAATTTTGATGGGAAATCCACCCGAGGACATCAATGTATTGAACAAATGCTCTATCTCTTGGATGTAGTTTCTCTGCCTGCACTTGAAATTTGTGAAGCTGCTCACGATCCATTAGATGATCAGGTCGATATTCAACAGCCATCGATTGACCCTCATTCACATGACGAACACCCAGAGATATCTCTCCATGCATTAGCTGGAGGCACCGCCCCACAAACCATGTAGGTCAAGGGTTTCTCCAAGAATATTCCTCTTACAATACTCATTGATTCTGATAGCACCCATAACTTCATTGACCCTTAGATTACCAAACAAGCTGATAGTTTTGTCAATCCTTGCTTCATCTTTAAAGTCATGGTTGCCAATGGGAGCACCTTACCTTGCAAAGGAAAGGGTCACAATGTGTGTATCTCTATTCGAAATTATAACTTTCACTCTAACATGTTTTCCATGCCTCTAGGAGGGCGTGATGTGATTTTTGGAACTCAATGGTTACTCACCCTTGGACCCATATTATGGGATTTTGATGAACTACAGATGCAATTTTGAGTCAATAGGAACAAACACACATTCAATGGCTTACAACCAGGTTCTCTTAGCATCATCAGTTCCCATCACATGGAAAAGTTCCTTAAGATGAATTCCCATGGTATCATCACTCAGCTCCATTTCATTCAAATGAAACCTTCAGCAGTCTGAACTACTCCCTTGGATCTTTCATTCCAATGCACCCTTCAGATGCCTAATTTTTCCAAGCTCTTCACTATTGAGAGTGATGCTTACGACAATGGACTTGGGTTTGTCCTATTTCAAGATAAACATCCCATTGCATTCTCTCACAAATCCCTTTCTAAAAAGAATTTGTCCACCTCTACATATGAGAAGGAAATTATGAATATTTTGCAAACAGTACATAAGTGGTGGTCATCCCTCTTAGAGAATCCTTTCGGCATCAAGATTGATCACAATACTTTGACATATTTCCTGGAACAATGGGTCCCATCCCCAACACAACAAAAATGGGTTAGCAAACTCAGGGATTATAACTATGAGGTCACTTACAAGAAGGCTAAGGACAATGCTATGGTGGATGCTCTTTTCCACACATTTGATGCCCATGTTTCTCTTTCAGTCATTTCTATGCCTATTCCAACTTTGTTACACTATGTTCAGCACGGCTTTGTCAATGAATCCTCATTATCTAAAATCATCCAACATTTGGCTAGTAACACTTCTGTGGTACCATATTCATCTTGGGATGGATTTTCTTTGAGAGACATGGGTCGTCTGGTGCTTCCCCCAAACATAGACCTTAAACATGCACTCTTTTATGAACTCCATACTTCTCCATCGGCATGGCACTCTGGTTTCATCAAAACATGAGCTGGCACGACGTAACTTCTTTTGGAAGGGGGTGCAATGAGAAATTCAAAATATGGTTGTTGAATGTGCTCTAATCAGCACCACAAGGGTGAAAGTACACTCCTTTCCATATTGCTTGAACCTTTTCCCACCATTACAAGGATTTGGACATATATTTCGATGGATTTCATTCAAGGGATCCCTAAATATGGATGGGAGACCATAATCTTGGTTGTGGTGGATCAACTCTCCAAATATAGTCATTTTTGTGCTCTCATCCATCCATATACCACCTCTTCAATTGCACAAATTTTCATGGACCAGATATTCCTTCTTCACAGAATCCCTTCTTCCATTGTCTCAGACCGCAACACAACTTTCACGTGTCATTTTTCCCTCACTGACACCAAACTGCATATGAGTTTAGTCTATCACCCACCAATAGATGGTCCAACTATAGCTGTCAACAAATATTGGGAAACGTATCTATGTTGTTTCACCTCTGAAGAAAAACATCAGTGGGAAAAGTGGCTCCCTCTCGCTGAATGGTGCTACAATAATTCCCTCCATACTGCATCTAAAATGACTCCATATGAAGCAATTTATGGTCACACACCTCCAGTACTCCTTCCATCCACCCCCAGTAGTTCACCATTTCAGGAAGTTGACATGGTTCTTCGAAACCGACATCAGATTCTTCACGTCCTGTAGGACAATCTTCACATGGCAAGGACCTGCATGAAATAATAGGCCGATCAACACCGTTCTGAGCGCCCTTTTCAAGTTGGTGATATGGTTTTTCTTCATCTGCATCCTTACAAGATATCCTCCTTGAAATCCAAATGGAATCAAATTCTCCCTCCAAAGATCTCTAGCCCATATACAGTTCTTCAAAACATTGGGTATGTTGCTTATAAATTGGCACTTCCTCCTTGTCGAATAATGAAGGATCCAACATTTCGGAGTCTCGGGCCATCCTCAATAAGCACACTTGTCTGATTCTCTCTTGGTCCATCACAGAGGTCTTCATTTCAGTGGCACAACATGCAACTAGAGGATGCTACATGGAAACCACTCCTTCAGATTCAACAACAGTTTCCACATCTTAAGCTTTGAGGACAAATATTTTCTAAGAGGGAGGGGATGTTAAGAACTTGTGTCAATCGTCCTCTTTATTTTGTTAGTATATTTTATTGGATGCATATGCTTTGTAAGTCGTCTCGTTAGTATGTTTTATTATCCCACATTCATGGGGATTAATAGTTGATGTTAAGTCATCCAGTTAGTATGTGGTATTATCCCACATTCATGGAGAGTAATAGTTGTTTAGATTAGAATTAGTATATAACTAAGTGTTGAGGCCAATGAAATCATCCAAGAGTTATTTTGTATTGAGTTTTCTCAAAGGAGGTTCCCCCCTCGAAGTGGCCCGCGATCAATAAAATATCTTTTGTGATCCAATATTTCTATTATATCATGCATTCTCATTGTTTATTGCAGGAGGTTCTCCATAGTTACCTGAATAGTCAGCTGCAACTCAACTGCAATTTTCCTATAGATTATGGTTACCTAAACAGTCAACTGCAACTCAATTGCATCTATCCTATAGATTAATATTACGTAAACACTTAGCTGCAAATCAGCTACAACTGTCCTGTAGATTACTTTTAGCTAAATAGTGAGCTGTAACGCAGTTGCAACAGTCCTGTAGATTACTATTAGCTAAACATTCAGTTGCAACTTAATTGCAATAGTCCTTTTCGTGAAAATATATGAAGTTAGATATTTTTGTGTGTTTTTGAGAGCAAGAGAAGCACTCCCCTTCCTTCCCACAATTTAGGTCTGGTTAAGTACTTGAGAGTCACCCAAATGTGCCCATAATTACTCAGGTTTTGGGATGGTTGCATAACTGATCGGTTCACCCAAAACTACCTCCTCATGATCCAAACTATTGATGAGGTGTTTCTTATGTCCTCAATAGACATGTCATATAAAGAACAAGGCATATGCATAATTTCAGTGTTTAATGATCAAGGAGCATGTTAGGGGATTTGGTATTAGGGGGTTATAAGGAGTTAGGGTTATAGTTCACTAGGGTTATGGTCACTATGGACATCAACGTCACATTAGGAGGGTTAGGAGCTACTTGTATATTACTCTTACTTTGGAAAACCTTACCCTTAAGACTCACTAGGGGTTATGAGTTAGGGTTAACTTAGGATAATTAACTTAGTCATAGAGTTCGGGATATGTGCATATTGAGTAGCAGTGATAATTTTTTAGTTTTTAATATGCACATAATGTAGATTTCAATGTTTTAGGAGATACTAAGTGGAGGAAGAGGCCCAAACATGTCATTTTCATTGCATTCTTGATGGACCCATAATAGACTTCAGGATAAATCGAGTGATAATTTTTTAATCTCTAATATGAACATAATGTGGATTTCAAGGTTTTAGGAGAGCCTAAGTTGAGGAAGAGGCCTGATGCAAAAGCAAGATGTACAAAAAAAGTGGGTCTTGACCAACATATTGTTGAAGTTCAGCCACACTATTGTTAATAGTGTTGGTTCATCTTGATGGTGTGGCCTTTGTGGAAGCGAGAATTCTTTCCACTAGTAGGATCAAATTTCTATATAATACTTGTTAGTTCTCTAGATTTTTGATGAATTTTGGATGATCCTTAATGTTCTACTTTCATGGTCTAACCTGGCTTCTAAGTGACCCTACAAAGAATTCTATATAAGTTTCTATTTTGAAAATGATTGTTACTCGGAACCATGTATTATATTTGTAATTTTAGAGTTTTATTTATGACTGTTTATTACCTTCAACCTTGTAAGCATTGTCATAATGAGGCACTTGTTTTGATCACAACGCTTCCATAAGACTATTCTTATGTTGTTTTGTCTAGTTCTTGGAATGGCCACAATGATGCATTTCTTTTGGCTATTGATTTTATGTGCAAATAAACATATCTATTGATTAGCACTAGTTGGTAGAAATATTGGTTTCTTCTTTCATAATAAAACATAGAAAAAGTCCCATAGCTTATTGCTCCAACAGAATGCACGTTGTCTAGATTATAGTAGGGTTCAATTGCACCCACATCAAATAAATACACAACTATAATGCAAAATTATTTAGTGATCATTTTGTTAATTTAGTTAATGATTGATTCTTTGTGAGATAACTATACACAAATAGTTAAATACCTTAGGTTTATGTTTAATTACCTTATATTTTCATTATTTGAAATAAATTATTATCTTCCTCTCCTCTGAAGAGACAACTCCTTAACCAATGTTTCATCTATCATTTCAGCCACACCCTCTCAATGGATCCTATACGAATTCCCTCTCGTGATCTCCAATATTTGTGCTCATCAGTTTTGCAACAAGCCTTCAAAGCTATTACACTATATATATTGGGAAAATAAAAAAAGCTTATAGTTTTTAGGGTTCTCAAGGCTTTAATTCTACGAATCTATGTTAATTCAAAATTATTATTGTATACTAGGCAGTAGGAAAATGGTGAGCAAGTTGGGTTCTCTTTTAGTTTAGACTTTAACCATCATTAGGTTCATTTTCATAGACAACCTTTTTTGTGACGAGATCGTTTTCTCACAACCACTAATACCATTATTCTCTTCATCCAACAAATGTTCCCTAACTCTATTGCAAAATATTGTGTAGGACACTTGTTACAAAGAATGCACTCCCATATACAAATTTCCCCTTGCTTTGTTTGTTGTCAACATCATTAGTTTCTCCAAGTTTCTGTATTTTTCATTTTGAATTTCATTCAATTATCTTCATATGATATTTTCACACATATAACTAGATCCTAGTAAGCAATAAACTTGGATTTGATTAGGAATATACAACAAATATTTCAGAATGACATATGCAAATAATATTATCATAGATGGATGATGAATGAATGAGAAAAATGAGTACAACACATTTATAAATACACATTTAATGTATTACATCGTGGGGAAAATTAGGTTCTTTATTGAAAAATCCACACCAAGAGTGACACCAAAATAATTACAATGAAAAAACATACACATATCGTAGTTGTGTAACAATGTGCAAACCTAAAATTTGTTGCAACAGATGTTGGTACCATTTTATTTTTCACACCCCACCTTGGATTTGACATTTCCCCAACTAGTAGTTCAACTAGCATCCTAATAATATCTTAATGGTGGTTGATCGTAAAAAAATGGAATTTTCCAGCAATGGTTCTTGCTTCTACATGCAACGGTTTTAAATTTGCTTTTCTAACTTGGTAGATTCCTTTCATTTTCCTACATACAAGTTTAGAAATGGTGTAGACAGATATTCCATTGGCTCTGTACAGTCTGCCTATTTTTAGCCCTTCTATAAGGGCAATGTAGTAAGCCTCATTGTTCATTTTCGTTCCACGTATGATTCTTTTCATGTAGATAACCTCGTTCAAAACATTGTTCCGCAGGACATATTAGATTGTTTCATGTCTAGGGTTGGGACAACATTTCACTACAATGCACAATGTCCATTGTTGCACCATCTTGTTCTTTTGGATGCGGTACAAAAACAAGAACAACAAAAAAGGAAACTTTAATCAAGCTAGATCATGAATAAGGAATTAAAAAGAAACATTATAGTTAAATATTGATTTCAGCGTGAGAGTACCAAAATACAATGAAAACGATAGCTAGTGCACATTATTTAAACTTAACATTGTCCAAACATATTCCAGTAGTAATTGGTCATTTGATTAATACAAAAATTAATTGGATTCATTTTTTCTTATCAAAATGCTCAAAATGTGGTCATTTTAGGATTTTTCCAACATAAATACAAGAATGGTTTAAGAATAGAACCCAGGATAAATATGGTCAAATCTCACCAATAGAATAAACCCAACCCAACCCATTAGTCATTGGATTCTCATTATGTCAACCTAAACACAACCCAACAAATTGGCCAATGCACTAAAGAAATTTGAATGCAGAAGACAACAGTAAATTTGGGCGTAAAGTTGGGTGTTCATAAGGAGTTTTACAATGCAACTTATCGAATTCTAAGCTGCACTTGGTCATATGGCCACTCAGGGAAAAAATATAGTACTTCTCAACTCTCGAGTGATCCGAGTTCTTTTACATATGGTATACATAACACAAAAGCATAATTCGCCCCCTCCTCCTTCTCTGCATGCTTTTTCTCGCGTTTCTGAAAAATAGGATTTTTTTAAATGGGTTATTCAACAGTTTTATATTTTGCAATACTGGTATTCCTTTTAGCATTTTGAATGGCATCATCATATGCAGATGAATATAACCTCAAGTGTGTGTAGGCAAGTTCTGATGCATGGATGGAAATGAGGTGGGGATTGAAAGAAAGAACTCTACTCCGTTAGAAGGATCAAATGACATTACGGCCTGTAATGATTTCACCATCTTCCTTGGGCTCTATTACAGATCTGATCCAGATCGAATATGGAGCAGGAGGGAAGGAGTTGGGAGAATTCAAACTCACTCTAGGATATGGCATTGGGCAGAATGAACTTCTGAGCCCGATCCTCCTCAATCCTCCAATTCGTAGCAGAGTTTTATAGAAGAAGTTGCATAGTTTAAGATGTGAGTTTGGGAATATCATTGTGGGATTGAGAAATGGAGTTCCCAGATCCAACCTTTGGATGTTGCATTATCTATACCACCCCCAACATGAATCCTACCAAATTGATTGACATTGTGGGGAGATGGGACAAGATTATCAAATATGGATATGGAACCATGTTGGAGGGCCCATATATGACTCGGGGATTTCACCAAGAATCTAGTTGTCAGGGAGAAATCGTTGTTGTTGCAGAAAACTCCTAAATAAAATTGATGTTGTGTTAAATCATGCCTAATTATGGTTATGAGTAGAACCCATAAATATAATGCTAAGTCGTCATCCTTCCCTGGTGGTGTTATTTCATTGTCACACTATTCATGAGGATATAAATATGCACATGCTTCTATGAGTTGGCTATCGTCAACTGGGAGGATAAAGTACACCCATGCTGTCACAAAAGTACATGATGATCAGAAGAGCATCTAATATTCCTTGTGAAGACTGGAGCATGATGATAGAAACTTGTGGTCATATAACAATTTTGTGGCTAAAGAATTAGCGGAGTGGTAACCACTAATTGGAAAGATTTGGCGGAGTCACAACCATGAATTGGAAATATCTCGCAGAGTCGTAGCCATGGAATAGGAAAAGTTGGAAAAAATTTAGTAGAGTTGCAGCTATGAAATTAGGAAAAGTCAGCAGAATTTAGTGGAGTTGTAGTTGAGAAATAGGAAAAATTGCCAAGATTTTAGCGGAGTTGCAGCTGTGAAATAGGAAAAGTTGGCATAATTTTAGCGGAGTTGCAACTGTGAAACAAAATTTTAGTAGAGTTGTAGCTGCGAAATAGGAAAATTTGGTAGAATTTTAGCGGAGTTGCAGTTGCGAAATATAGAGCTTCAACATGGGTACCAATTAAACTTTTAGTGTTCTACCTAGGGTATAGATGCTTGATAGGATATACCACACAACCTATGAATTATAATGACATAATTTTAGTTTGAGAATTAATATACAACAATATCTAGGAGCATAAGAGACTCTCACAATTCGACTTAGTTGCCAAAACCAACAAAAAATATTGAAAGAGGAACAAGTATACACACACATGTGAACACAAAGTGGATATTATTGAACTTTCTAACATCTGAATGTGTTAAGAATATGTATATATTACATATGGATTAATTCATGAGGATTAGAAATCCAAATCTGAGTGTACATGTGAAATGGCCAAAATTGACCTTAATCCCCCCTAGGTGGACCAATTAAGCTCCAACTAAGCCAAAACAGTCACAAATCCTCATGTGAATGTTGTTGAAGGGTGTTGGGGCAATAAATGGCTCCAAGGAATTCACAAGTGAGAAAATAGATGTGTGTGGGAGGCTCAATGTGACAATAAATGCTCCTATGATAGCAAAAAATGACAAAATGCATCATTAACGCCCCTAGTCAAACCTAGATTCCCCAATTCAAGGAGGTAGTGCTCCAATAAATTAAATGAGGGTTCACATGTGTTGGTTTATCCAAATATAGTGGTGGTGCATGTGTGAATGGCCCGCAAAATAACCATTTCACCTCCTAGATCAAATTCCCTAAGTCTAAACCATACCAATTTAATGCTAAGAAGCAATTGAAATGGACTAAGGTATAAATTAGGTACTAAGGATGGATTACTTTTCTAACACCCCCCCTTAACCATGATTTATTACAACTTAACCAAATTATTATGGAGACCTTGGAAACAAAGGATCAGGTCACCTCATACAATAGAAATTTATTTGTCCATGAAAATGAGGAAAAGAGGAAAACCTCATGAGAAAAAAACCTCCCCCAAAAAATGGACATGGGGCTAAAAACCTGTAAGTGAATGGCAGCCATCACCATCCATCACTCACTCCAAGCAATGATCTCAAGTAAGTGAAGGTCTTCTCAGTAAAACTCTTGGTTAATATGTCAGCAGTTTGCTCGGTGGATGGGCAATACTGCAAGGCAATCACCCTGTCATGAACTAAGCCCTGAATGTAGTGCATATGGATATCTATGTGCTTGGTCCTCTGCCTCTATACTAGATCTGTATATATATTGATGGCACTTTTATTTTCACACAAAATTATAGTGGGTGAATCAAATGCAACATCAAGCTCTCAAAGAATACCCTGCAACCACACACATTGTGTGGCTGCATTCACTACTCCCATGTATTCGGCCTCAGCTGAAGACAGAGAAATTGTGTGTTTTTTCTTACTTTATCAGAAAATTGGACCATTATCAAGCATAAAAACAAAAACTGAAGTGGGATTTTTGTCATTGAGATCTCCAACCCAATTCGAATAAGAAAATCCTACTAGTTCTAGTGAAGAACTAGCTTCATATTTTACCCCGAAACTCTTGGTTCCTTGAACATATTGAAGGATATTTTTGTCTTCCTTACAATGGACCTCATGTGGCTTTTGCATATACCTTTATACAACAATAACACCATAAGTTAAACTAGTTCTGGTATGTGTAAGGTACAACAAACTACCAACTAGTTTCATGTACAATGAGAAATCTACCAAAGGAGAATCACCAAATTCACCTATTTTTATGCCATAAATAAATGGGCACTTGGCTTCCCTACAATAATCCATTTTAAAATTTATTATCAAGTCTAAAGTATACTTATTTTGGCTGAGAATGATTCCTCTTTCATATTGCTCAATTTCAAATCCAAGAAATTGTTTTAGCAATCCTAGATCAGTCATTGCAAACTCACTATGTAGAGATTCCTTAATTGATCCAGTTTGTTTGGTGCAAGTCCCTGTAATTGAGAGGTCATCCACATATAGTACAATAAACTTCCATAAAATATTTTTTTCTGCAAATACTCATTACGATCATATTTGCATCGAATGAAACCAATTGAGAGAAAAAAACTATCCATTTTAGCATACCAAGCCATTGAGGCTTGCTTGAGACCATAGAGTGTCTTCTTCAATCTACAAACAAGGCAAGGATCCTATTGTAAGCATTCAGGTTTATGCATGTATATATCTTCCTAAATTTCACCATGGAGGAATGCACTCTTTACATCCACGTGGTGAACCTCCCAACATTTACTAGCAGCAATGGCTAGAACTATCCTGATTGGATCCATCTTTGCAACTGGTGCAAAGGTCTCAGTATAGTCCACTCCTTGGAATTGAGTAAAACACTTGGAAACTAATATTTCCTTTTACTTAACATCATAACTATCTGCAGAAATTTTGGTTTGAAAGAACCACTTACATTGCACAAGCTTCCTCTTGGGAGGAAAGGGAACCAATTCCCATGTCTCATTCTCTTGGAGAGAATTGAATTCATCTTGCATGGCTGATTGCCACATTGTATCATGAAAATATTCCTAATGTGACCATGGATCATATCCAATCATCATATAACATTTCTCAGCAAGATCAACTTCACTTGCATAAGAAGCATTGTAAAATTGGGATCTTGTTTTCCTAGGATCTAGAGGATTGCTTGCTAGATCCCCAACAACTTGTATGGTTTTCTCAGCCCATTTGGGCCTTGAAGGAGAGTCATGTACACAAATGTCATATTCAGGAATTTAATTATCAGAATTATCAGAAAAAACATATCTTGAATCATTACTTACATCATCATGGTGTTGGGGAGAAGAGCGTTCCCCTAGTGCTAGCTCAAAATCTGGTATGATCTCCTCTTCGAATTGTACACTCCTCTCAATGAAGGTTTTGTGTGTAGATGTATAAAATATATTATAACCATTTGTGTCTTCACCATATGCAACCATGATACATTTTTTTCTCTGTGGCTGCAATACCTTCCTCTTTTCTGATGGAAATCGAGCCCATGCCCTTGAGCCAAAAAATCCTAAAATGTGGGACATTTGGTTTGTGACCAAACCAAGTCTCATAGGGTGTTTTCCCTTTCAATGATTTGTGTAAAGAATTTTTCTGAATATATGCATCACAATTTATGGATTCATCCCATATCCTAGGACTCAAATCCTTTGCCTCAATCATGCATGTATCCATCTTTTTGAGAGCCTTATTTTTCCTCTCTTCCAAACCATTTTGTTGTGGCATGTAGGAAATATAATGTTGCATTTGGATGCCACATTACACACAAAGATTCTGCAGTTTTTTATTGACACATTATTTACCATTATCATTCCTAAATATTTTAATCTTGTTCCCACTTTGGTTCTCCACTAGGGCCTTCCAAATATTCAATGTCACAAAGACTTCACATTTTAACTTAAGGAAGTACACCGAACAGAAACTTGAGTAGTCATCTATGAAAGTGATAATATACCTTGATCATCCATAAGAGGGAGTGGGAAGATGAACAATGAGATCTTAATGTACCAATCCAAGTGTTTGTGTGGCTCTCCTTTCCTTCCCCTTCTCATAGTTGCGCTCTCAATTCTTTCCCGCTACACAACCAATGCATGCACCATTGCAAGATTTGATAGTATTAGAATTTGAATGCCATTTAAATATTCACAAGATAGTTCTAATAATGTTTGGAGCAAATGAATGGATAATGAAGATACAAACTAAACAAAAAAAAACCACACAGAAAATGGAAAAGTATTGCTCAGGAATTTACAGTATCATTCACAATAATACGGTGTTACAATAATATACAAATAAAAAGAATTCGAATGCATTACGAAGAAATTTGAATCTACCATGTGGATCTATCTATATCTAAATGAATCTCTAACTCATGGTTCCTCAATCAATATCGGAGTCCAACATTAACTCCTAGATGTCCAACCAACTCAATCAATCAGTGATAGGTAGTTAACTCAGTGCAACCGAGTGTGGTAGGTGGGAAAAGGCGCCTACTCCGTATGCATCCATGCATTATCCATGCAAGGAATGATCTAGATAACTGCTTGTGAACTAACTGAAAGTAACTGGGGTCTAACTAACAATGACTAGTACTAACTCCAACTAACTAAAGTAGGTTGGTGTTGGGACTCCCAGTGGCTCCTAAAATGTAGGGATTGGTCTTCGAAGTGCCAAAATTGATGCATGCACATGCAGTAAGTGGCAGTTAACCACTAGTAGTGTTCCCCACACTCTAGTGACTGGTACATGTGGCCCCATTAGGTCAAGTGGACCCAATTGTACTAGTGGGCCCAAATAATTAATTAAGGTTCCTAAGTTAGGCTAAATTAATCTAATAGACATTTGACCAAGGGATGACTAATAATACTAACATCCCCTTGAATCCTAACTTGGAAAATTGTGGGCCTTGGTAACAATACCATACGTCACCCAAATACAATCTAAAATATAGTAAAATTTTTTGCTTAATACAACCGAGGGAACAAGGGAAAACCTCATGGGTAAATCCCCCCCTTCAAAATAAGCAGGAAATAGAAAACTGCAAGCTATGTTTCAAATAAAGAAGCTTCCTCAAAAAAATAACTTGAGAAAAAACACTGCTGCAAATTTGCAGCTCTATGCAACAACATGGTCCATTGGTGGACCTCTCAATGTACTTCTGATATGATTTTTCAATTTTTCTCTTCTTGATGGTGAAGGTAGGGAACGATCAAGTTTCTACTTCTGTGGTCCATGTAGCTGATCATTCGCCATCATTAAGTAGCACTGACCTAGAGCTTTGTTGCACCATACTATAGAGAGTGAATCTATGAGAGATAATGCAGCATGCTCATTCTGATATTGGGACCTTGTTCTTCTTATGTCTTCTGGATATCTAGCACCACTTCCAGCTGCATTAAGAAGATTTTGAGCCCATCTGGGTTTAAGCTTCTGATTAGGAATAGGTACTGGATTTGGATATAAAATCTGTTGATATTCAGTCTCAATTACAGGATTATGCTAAATTTCATTTTCTTCATTTGAATATGAAACCTGTAGCACATCATCATCATCAAAAATAGGTGGATAAATAGTTATACCTTCCTATGATGCTGGAGGAGTATCATGCAGTTGATCTTCTTCGAAATGGAAACTTCTTTCAATGAAGCATCTTCTGGTTGCAACCTCCATGAGTTTGTAAGCTTGGCATCTTTTGCATATCCAACAGAATGCATTCACTACTTTGGGATTGGAAGGCCTTCCTGTCACGTCCCCAAGCCTCCGACCGGCAAAGGAGACGCGATCCATGGCTTAAACCACCCAGGCTAACCGCCCATGAACATGAAGATTCACAAAAATTTGCATAAAAAGAATGCTTAACAAATTTGGACTAAAATATGCACACAGGATTATTCGTCATGCACAGATGCAATTTAATCCTCATACACAGCGGAAAACAATAGCATTCATACATGCATGTATTCAACATGTTCATTTCATTTTAATTAACAGTAAATATAGAATTGCAGAGGTAAAATACACAAGATCACTTATCTTATGATGAACTTGATCCACAACCAGCTACTTCACTGCAACGTTCCACCCAACCATAGGCCAGCGTGCTCCTTAATCTCTCAGCAGCGCTGCCACCCTCGAGCTGGGCATGATTCTCCAAGGAATAAGGGAACTAGCAGGCTTACACATAGCCAGGGATATGCAAAAACACAGCCAAGCCAACACAGTTGGGTTTATCAGGCCATTAAGGAGTTAGAGAAGGAAGATTGCTAAGCTGGTGAGCTCATTACAGAGCCAAGGACACCTACACCAGAAATAGCCTGACCTCTAAGACACCCATCCACACCCAACACAAGGAATCAGTCCCTTCTCTGCTACACAGTCCCTTAGGCCCTGCATTCCCTTCCAGTGCTATTCAGGGGTGATGGAGAAGAAGGCCAGCCCTCTAGCTCTGTCTGTGTGGTTCCAGCCACCAGGTTTATGATGCAAATCTAAGCCAACATCCCTGCTCCCAATATAGTATGAAGACCAACCATTGCACTCAAAAAACCAACTAGCTATAACAGCTTAAACAGGGAAAATGAATTCTGAGTCATTTTGGCCCTTTCGTGGCCAAAATGACTCTTCAAACGAAATTACAACAGTCCCAAAAGATGTAAGGAAGACCACGGCAACACAACCAACAACGTGGGGAAATAACAGTCTCGAAATGTATCAGTGAGCACAACTCACAGCAAATGTGGGGAATACAGTCCGTCCTGGGCAACAGAATCACTGGGAAAACACACAAATACCACGCAGAGGAAGAGAGGAATACTGAGTTTTGATAGCCACAACATCCGCAATTTTTGCAGGAAAAAGAACAACGTGGGAAAAGCCAGAAATTCCTATGCGTGAAAATGAAAAACGAACCAGCAATGGTGGAGAATGAACAAAGCATAGAGAGGACGTGAAATTGGGTGTGCGTGAGTGTTCAGCAAACTCGTGGAGCCGAGAAAATGTCTGCGTGAGACCAAAAACGCCAAGAGCCTGTGCGTGAGGAGAAAACAGACAAAATCGTGGTCATTATTCCCCCCCAACATGAGTTTCCAATCCGCTGGTGGAGTGTGGGTGTGGGCATGGACTGACAGTCCCGCCACACTCCACTCCCAGCCATAACTGCCTCAACCACCAGCAGTCAATTTTTAATGAAAGTGGTTGGAATTAAACAAAGGAAGAAGACACATGGGTTTTTCCCCTTTTTGGCTCAAGGTTTGACAAATTCCCCCCCATATCCTTATCCTTGGGAAAATCATACCCCATTCGATTTAGTTGCTGCGATCGTAGCTGGTTGTGTTCATTTTAATTATAGATGCATATTTACATGATGACCAACATAATATATGCCGCATGCCCCGATATTCAATCGGTGACAAATTTAAATCCAAACCATAAGATAATCGATCAATGGTGGGGCCTTGGCCTTTAGCTCCACACCATGATCATTACAATATATATATATATATATACATCATATACATCTAGTGCAACGGGGTCAAAACCAGGACATTACACTTCCTCTTGTCAAGTGGTATTTTGGACCAAGCTTTGGAACCAAAAAATTTCAAATGAGAGACATTGGGCTTATACCAATGCATTGCTTCGAATGGAGTGGCCCCAATCAATGACTTGTGGGGCACGTTATTATGCAAATAGAAAGCATAGTTTACTAATTAATCCCAAAGAGTAGGAGGTAGATGTTTGGCATGGAGAATGCATGTTTCCATATATTTCACTGATGTGTTGTTCCTCTCAGCCACACCATTCTATTGTGGTGTGTATGGAACTGAGTTTTCCATTCGAATATTCTCTGATTCATAGAAACTCTAGAAATATCCTTTGATGTACTCTCCTCCTTTATCGGATATTATTGAATTGATATTATTATTGAAACTATTCTCAACCATAGCCTTAAAAGCTTTAAAAGTCTCAAAAACTTTTGATTTTTGTTTCATGAAGTAGATCTAGCAGTACCTAGATAAATCATCAATAAAGGTGAGGAAGTCCCTGAAACCATTAATGGAGTTTGTGGGGATAGGTCCCGTTACATCACTGTGTATCAATTCAAGTGTAGAGGCATCTCTATGTGCCTTCCCAACATCATACTTATTTTTTGGATTCTTACCTAGCAAGCAACCAGCACATACTCCATTGGAAGTTTGGATGGAGGGAAAACCTTCAACCATTCTATCATTGTAGAGTAGCTTCAGATATTTGAAATTGAGATGGCCAAATATCTCATGACAAATCTTGTTGATGTTGTTAGCATGAGACAATAAATATGTAGGTGGAGAAACATGTAAGAAATCTGAGAACTCATAAGCTTTGGTAGAGTGATGTGCAATACCTTTCGCTACAAGTAGTCCAATGGATTTTTCAATAATATCAATTGATTCTAAATCAAATGTAACTATATTGGGAGAGCTTGTATGAGTCATATGATAAACATATAATAGGTTTGCAACAAGGGAGGGTACATATAAGACATTCTTGAACTCACCATGCTTCGCTCTAACTAAGCCCCTTCCTTCTGCTGGAATCTGGCAATCATCTCCCATGTGAATGTTAGGCCCCTTTGATAGTGAGAGGGTAGAGAAGGATTATTTGGAAGAAACCATGTGGTTGGAAGCTACATAATCTATTATGTATACCGAGGAGGGAGAGATAGTTGCTTTCAAAGCATGACACCTTTCAGTATCTTCTATTTGTGGTTCTTCATCAAGATTCTTCTCTCTTGGGGAAGCAATGTTATGCTACTTGAGAAGAGCTGTCATTTCATCAAGTTCCTTCCTCATAGAATGATCTTCGAGATGGTACCCCTTTTCACAATAGGGACATAACTTTGTTTCAAACTTCTTATTCTTAGATCAGGAGGCCCCTTTGGAAGTTTGTTGATTCTGTTTAGGCTTCGAATCCACTGCTTTTGGCTCCTTCTTCTTTGATTTCCCCTTTTCTTACACTTTGGAAGAGTAAAAAACTAGGAGAGATTGATCTTTGGAGTTCTTGATGACTCCCATTCAAATCAACTTGTATTTCTCCTTGACTAAGGAATCAGAAAAAAGAATCCAATGAAGGAAGTTTCCAATAAGGAAAGCTTTCCCACTTGGAATGAAATATGGAAACAAATACAAAATACTCAGGGCCTAGTTTTCTGAGTATGGAAAGGACATTCTGCTCGATTCTGCATTGTCTGCATTGAAGTACCAGAGACTTGAATTTAGTAAATAATTGCTCAATAGTATTGAAACTATTGGGATGTAAATATACCAACTAATTCTCCAGAATGTGTCCCCGAAGCTCATCTTTTTTGTTAAACAAGATATCAATATTCTCCAAGGATTCTCTGGGAGTCCTCAAGCCTTCTAGGTGGAAGAGGAGATATCTGGATATATACGTACATAAGTACCTAAATACTTCATCACAATGGTTCAGAAAATTGTTCCTTTCAACTGGTTGATGAGGCTTAGGCTCCCAACCATCTATGATCCTATGGTAGCCATGCTAGAGCAAGGCCAACTTCATATCAATCCTCCAATCAAGATAATTGGAAGTTGTGAGGATCTGTGGTTCAGGAGTTTGAGAACTTGTAATTTCTCCGACTGAAAGATAGCAAATACTTCACACAAGTTATGTAGAACCTGTCAATTTCATTTCAATAACACACTAAAACATATGAACTGTTAGAATCATGCTTTTTCTCCCGGCACAAACATGTTTTCAGGGTCTATCACACCCTCTATGGAGCTCTGAATAAATACGGATCTAGAAAGTAATCATAGGGGACTTCTGTGGAAACCCATATGCTTTTGATGTTCGATGGGGAGAAACAAGCATGAATCCTGCCTCAGAAGGCTCTAATACGATATTATAATTTGGATTCCATTTAGATATTCAAGAATATAGTTCTAATAATGTTTGCAGAAAATTAATGGAGAATGAAGATACAAACTAAACAAAAGAAACCGCATAGGAAATAGACAAGTATTGCTCAGGAATTTACAGTATCATTCACAATAATAATATGGTGTTATAATAGTATACAAATAGGAAGAATTCAAATGAATTAGGGAGAAATTCGAATCTACAATGTGGATCTGACTGTATCTAACTGAATATCTAACTCATGGTGCCTCAGTCAATATCAGAGTCCAACATCAACTCCCAGATGTCGAAAAAACTCAATCAATCAGTGATATCTAGTTAACTGAGTGCAACTGACTGTGGTAGGTGGGAAAAGGCGCCTACTCCACATGTAGCCATGCATTATCCATGCAAGGATTGCGCTAGCTAACTAATTGTGAACTAACTGAAATTAACTGGGGGATAACTAAGAATGACTAGTACTAACTCCAACTAACTGAAGTAGGTTGGTTCCAAGACTCCCAATGGCTCCTAAAATGTAGGGATTTGACTAGGAGACACCCAAACTGATGCATGCACATGCATTTAGTGAAATTTAACCTCTAGCAGTGTTACCCACACTCTAGTGACTGGTACATGTGGTCCCATTAGGCCAAGTGGACCCAATTGTACTAGTGGACCCAAATAACTAATTAAGGTTCCTAAGTTAGGATAAATTAATCTAATAGACATTTAACCAATGGAGGATTAATAATCCTAGAAGATAGGAGAAAAACCTTTCACCATCTCATCCTTGTTGAGTGCTTTAAGGTATTTTTAGTTCACGTGTCCAAATCTCTCATACCATAGAATGGAGGTCTCATTGCATGAGATAGGAGCACTTGTCCACTAGAATTTGGAATAAATTTGGAGAATTTATACATTCTAGCTTAGTGATCTGCATACCCCAATGCCACAACTTTGTTGGAGGATATTTCTGCTATCTCTACCAAGTCTAGAGTAAATGATACTCTCTTGGATTCTACAGTATGTTTCATTTGGCATACTAACAACAAATTTGTTTCCAAATCAGGTACATAGAGAACACCATTGAAATATCCATGGTCAAGTTCGATGCTACCAACTCCCTTGGTCTGGATCTCAAAGTCATCTCCCACTCGAATAGTCATGGCACTATTCGAATGCGTCAAAGTGAATCTATCTCTTACAAAGGCCATATTCCTAGATTATATTGAATCAATAATAAAGGTGGAGGGATCAGAATAACTTGAAACTAAGGAATGACATTTCTCCTTGTTCTTATAACCCGAGCTTCCATGTTTCTTCCTAGCGCCATGTGGAACAGGGTTGTTGTTTTTATCTAGTAGATGTGCCATCATGTCAATGGTATTCTTGATGCAGGAGATCTATGGATGTTATCCCTTGTGGAAATAGGCACATTTGGTTTTCTCCTTTCCCTTCTTTCCCTTATCCTTTGAAGGATTTGAACCCCCATTAGTATTCTTGGGTTTATCCTGCTTCTTCTTCTCTGGTTGTTTCGAAGTCTTGGCTTTCTGCTTGCCTTTGGAGGAATTCAAAACACCTGAAGCCAAGGATTGATACATTTTTTATTTTATGGTGCCCATTTGAACTAGCTTATCCTTCTCTTGGGTCAAGGACTCCATGAAGCTTCCTAGTGTTAACGTTTTCCAATTTTGAATGGTTAGCTTACCAGAAAGGAATGCGCTAACAAACAATGAGTATTATGGCCCCAAATTCAAAAGGATTGGAAATATTAGTTGTTATTCCTTCTTCTCAGTTCCACACTACTTGATTGAAGTACTAGATACTTGAATTTGGTGAAGAACTCCTAGATAGTGTCAAAATTCACTAGGATCAGGATAATGAGCTCATTTTCAAGTTGGTGTCCCCTCAAATCATTAGTTTTCCCAAAGAGATATTCGAGCTTATTCCACACCTCATTTGGGGTTTTCAAACTGTCAACATCAAAATAGGACATATATTTAAATTCTTAGACACAACAATAAAGATTCCTCATCAAGTCTATTGAAGTATTTTGACTTCTCTACTGCAGTGTTTGTTTCCAATTATGTACCCATGGTGACCCTGTAGAGAACCTTATACCTCAGTTGGATTACCATATCGGCCTTCCATTCAAATTAATTGAATGGAGTAAGAAATATGTGATGTTGCTCCATCTCTGCTTGTGCTAGTGGTGATAATTTTGCTGAAAGTACTTGCAAAAACACTCAATTTTATCCAGAAACACTCTCAAAATGCAACTCAAACACTCAATAATGATTTGTATCTCCAATAATATTTGATACCATGTGATAATTTTATTTGCAAGAAGATATATGAACCAAATATACTCTCACAATTTGAGTTAGTTGCAAAAAACAACAAAAAATATTGGAAGAGGAACAAATTTACACACACATGTGAACACAAAGTGGATATTATTGAGCTATCTAACAACTGAATGTGTTAAGAACAACTATATATTACATATAGATCAATTCATGATGATTAGGAATCCAAATCTGAGTGTACATGTGAAATGGGCAAAATTGACCTCAATTCCCCCTAGGTGGACAAATCAAGCTCCAACTCAGCCCAAACAGTCATGAATCCTCATGTGAACATTGTTCAAGTGTGATCGGGAAATAAATGATTCCAAGGAATGCTTTGGTGAGAAAATATAGGTGTTTTGGAGGCTCAATGTGACAATAAATGCTCCCATGAGAGCCAAAAATAACAAAATGCATCATTAGCGTCCCTAGTCAAACCCAGATTCCCCAATTCAAGGAGGTAGGACTCCAAGGAATTAAATGAGGGTGCACATGTGCTGGGTTGACCAACTATAGTGCTAGTGTATGTGTTAATGGTATTCAAAACAACCATTTCACCTCCTAGATCAAATTCCCTGTGTCTAAACCATAACAATTTAATGCTAAGAAGAAAATGAAATTGACTAAGGTATAAAATAGGTACTAAGGATGGATTATTGTTCTAACAATTAGCATTGCAATTTGATGTGGTCAATCTTGATGAAGAGATAAATTGATAAGGAAAAGGGTAAATGCAAGGTAGAAAAAACTATGTGAAATATTTAATGTGAATGTAAGTGGAGTATATTTATAGAAATTTATTTGTATTTTAAGTTTAAATAGTATTTTTTCACAAAAAAAATCATCTTCTTGTTATTCTTTCGAATCAAAGATAATTAAAGCTACTATATAGAAAATTTTATAAAATTTTTTAATTATTGCATCTCATTATTCTAAGAGAGAAACCTTTCTATTAAAAGAACGTGTAAATGATAGAGCCTATCTCAGCTTATATATAACAATATTTTCATTTTCTCAAACAAACTAAGTCATATATTCTTCTATAGAAGTAACATATGTCTAAAACCATATAAATCAAGCCATGAGAATGTATGGTGTTTTTCCAATACTCCTCATAAATAACAGTGCTAGCAAGAAGACCAAGGGCTTTCTTAGAGGGCCCATCTTCCACTGTGTTCCATTCTCTATATTTATGTGTAAAAGAAATTACAAAAAAAATATCAATAAGAGTTCGTATTCTTGTACTCCAATGCAATAGTGAAAGAACCTATACATTTGAGCCACCAACATCCCATTTCTATGATAACTTTCGAGTCCCCAAGTACTTGGAGGGAGTCAATTCCAATGTTAGCAACAAAACTCAACAATCCACATAAGCCCAACAGTTTTGCACGTGTATTTGTACTAGTCCCACATCCCATTCAAATATGAAAGTAATGAGAATGATTCAGTTTTAAGAGAATACCCCTCTCCCCCACCCCCCACAGTTCCCCAACTGGGAAGCACCATAAAAAACCAACAATAGTATCAGACTGTAAGGTAGAATCTTTCACAACTCTATAGGATTTATATTTGACGTCTTTAAATTAATCACTATAAATACCCACAATTCTAGAATAGATTATAGAGATATCATGCATGTTGTATTTTCAAAACAATAGATTTTCTAAGTTACATACGCCCGAGGAGATAAATATAGTTAGTCCCTTATATTTTGAGGCTTTTTTTATCCTGTTTTTGGGATTTCTTCCACAATACAATTGCCCCAAAGGTATGCAATTTGCAAAGTACCAGAAATCATTTTCCAAACATCCATACAATAGGTGCATATTATAAAAAGATTTTGATGATTCTTTTCATCAAGTTTACAAAGTATGAATACATTTGGACCCTTCCAACCTCTCTTAACTAAATTGTCCTCGGTTAGTATTTAATCATTTAAAACAAGCCATAGAAAGCATTTAAATTTTGAGGGAATGATGCATTTCCATATTTTCTTTAACCACCATTTTCCCAAAGAAATACTTGATAAACAAGAAATTGCATCATAAGCAGCTTTCAGACTAACCTTTCCATTCTTTTTATTCTAAAACCAAACCAATTTGTCTTCTTTTTCATCTAGTCTTATACCTGCTTGTTTAATACCATTAATGTATATGTTCCATTCTTGAGCTTTTTCACCAACTAACCCTAAGGCTATTCCAATATTTTGTACTACTATAGGGACTTCAATATTCCTAATATATAGTAGGTGCATGTATCCCATATTATGAAAGTAAGTCAACAACTCATCAGTTAGAGTGCATATTTCTACTTTTTTTTATCACCCACATTTTATTTCTAGATGATGTAATTTTGTTTGGAAAATGTACAATCCGGGATTGGAAATATATATTGGATATCATTGTATGTTTTTGCAAATAAAATGGTATGGAGGTCAACATTAAAATTTCTTGTTTTTTATGGAATGGTGTTGATGAGTATATCTTTTCTCATATCACTTAGTTTCCCATCAAGGTGTAACCTTTAAACCAAGGTTTTAAATATTTGGGATATCATTTGAATCCTAAAAAATATCTCAAGGAAAATTGGATGTGTGTGGTCAAGAAAATCGAGAATAGAGTTGGTAATTAGTGTTATAAATGGTTTTCTATGGGTGGTAGACTTACTTTTGTAAATATTGTTTTAGAACTTATTCATACTTATTGGTTTTATTTAATTATGTTTCCATATACCATCCTTCATATGATCAAGAATAGAATTTCTAACTTTTATTTTAAAGAGAAGCTAATGGAAAGAAAATGCATCTTGTCAAGTGGGAAATGATCTCAGTTCCTAAGAACATTGGAGGAATGGGCATAAAAAAAATTACAATGGTTCAATCTTTCTTTATACTCGAAAAGTTGTTGGAGAAGTCTATGGAGTGATATCTTCAAAACTACATATATGACGAAATCCACAATGGATAAATGGATCATATCTTCCAACAAACCTGTGGTAAATGCATCTATTTTTTGGAAATGATTTGTCAAATATTTTCATTGGATAAGTAGATGGTTGGCATGGAATGTGGGAAATGGTCATCACGTGTTCATAGGGCTTGATCCATACATAATATAAATAGTATTTTTTCAATGATGATGTTATCATTGATTGAAATTAATATTGGTTTATTAAATTTGAATTTAACGAAAAAGTTAATTATTTTGTTGTTATGCGATTTTATCTTATTTTTGAAATTTTTTTTTTAAATTTTTATTGAAAGTTACTAATTATGAAAATATTCTAAATGGGGTTTATATTATGAAAGAAAAAATATTCTACGAACCATACTATTCACTCTAGGATCTACCATCTCAAATCAAATATCTCTTTAGCCTTGAGTGAACTTTCCTAGTGTTTGAAGTTGTTATAAGAAGTATTTTTTTTCCATATTATATTTGTAAAATAAGTACCTTATCATTTCCTATTCCCCATAGGTGGGAAAAAAACCTAGAAAAGAATGATAAAGGAAGGTGCATTTATTTTAATTCTAGAGTTCTACACTATAAAACACTTATAGGGTTGTTGGATTTTCCTCCAAGTCTCCTTAGAAATATTGTAACCCTAGTCTTCAGATCCATACAAATTCATTGTGATAATATGCATGTAAAAAAAAAAAAAATTCTCGTGACTACAGCTTAGCTTCCCCACAATTATTTTTAATACCATATAAACATCTCCAATATTTACTCATCCGTTTTTCAACAATGTATATATATTTTACCTTATAATCGATTAAGATTGCAATATATTCGTATGAAAGGATTATTTGGGTATGCATAAGTGAAATTCCTAGAATAGACCTTCATTCACTTATTTTGATCAATATTTACATTTAATCTAGATATAGTGAAAAATATTAGAGGATTTAAAGATAAGATTTGAGGTCATAAGGGTCCCATGCAAAAACTAAAATGTCACCTACAGATAGGAGTGTTGAAAAAATTATACATGATAGTCGGGCTTCGCTTCCAATAGATCCAAGAAAAGATCTAGTAACGTAAAAAAAAAGGAACAAAACATAGTATGTGAACTAACTTATAATATGATGGTTTTCCTCTCTTATGTTTCTCCTTCAATGCTTTCCATTTAATTTTCCTTCACACCTGTTCATGTAGAGATAACAAACCTTCCACAAATTATTTTTCCATATTGAATCATAAACCAAATGAAAAATATGAAACATAAACTAGAAATCCTAGTTGACCTATCAAGATGGTCAACTCCCTTTACACTGATTACAAAAAAATAGAATGATAATTTAATCTGGGGGGATAATATGTCATTATTCAAAATCATGGAAACAAACACATATTATGCATGATTATGATGTTGACACTCCCATATCAGAACCTTGGATTCCTCTACAACCTTGAGCCACTTATGCATACTAGTCCCAAACTTTCAATCTTCACTCGCATATAGCAAAAAGTGGCATAAGATAACATTAACATGAAAAGGAGATCGGCACTCAAAACAAGAGTATTTGAGAGGGGGAGGGGGGATGATGTGAAAACTAAGGAATAAGGGAATTTTTTCGAGTATCACAACCTTATTGTTATCTCCCGTTTCAATCTCCTCCTCCTCCTACCTATAGGTTCAATTTTATTGAGTGTATGACATAGTTAAGATGGTTAGGAGGTCATTTGGAGTGGTTACCAACGTGAAATTTCCTTTTAATTGATTGATTATTTGAATATTTGTGAATTTGAATATTTTTTTTAGATTTTCCAAGCCCTACATGCCCTCCGTAAGGGGAAAGAGTGTTGACACACACCTTGCTAAAGGAAGAGGTGCGTTTGGGTCAAAAATGAGTGTTTTTTAAAAGAAAATGATTTGGAATAACTTGAAATCATCTTCTGAGGTCACAACCATAAATTTGGATGACCTTGATTGTGAAATTCAAAGGCATTAGCATATCTTAGGAGACTATCTACTTACTAGGGACACTTAGACCCAAATTAGGGAAACTTGACTGATGTTTGAGATTATTTGATGTCATTAGGTACACCTTGATGTTGTTAGGATCATTAGGTTCATCGGGGTGTTTATTTGTGCTATAAAATATGCCCCTTAATGTGTGGGATAAAAGGAGGCGTTGATGGTTGAAATACATAATAATACTTGGGAAATAAAAGTGGAGCGGTCTTAGGTGAAGGTGTATGGAAAATTGTCTCATAAAGTACCTATGAAACAAATCAATGTGCTAGATAATATTTCTTCCCCAAGGAAGACATACACATGCTTACGTGTAAGCAATACTAGATGCTAAATCAAGTATCCTATGGATCCATGGAGTATGAAATATGTTGAAATCATGGCCACAATAAAAATTCACAATGGATCCATGTCAAAATAGATCATAACCATGAGAAAACATAAAGTGGATCTATGTCTTAGTATACATTAGAGAACAACTAGAACTAATGTAAGTATAATCCACTCCATATCATAGCAATGTTATGGACCTATTAATGACAACTGATAAACAATCATGAATGGTTGGAATCTTCTATCAAATCCTAAGTCAACTCTAGTTGGATGCTCCCTAGATTCAATATGACCTAGAATGATAATGGGAAGAAGAGGGGGGAGAGAGGAAGATGGGACTTGGGGACATCACCCAAAAGGATGACGTTTGTCACTCAGTGTTGAAGCTTATATTCAATAAAGAACAAAACATACATAAACTAAACTGAGAAATGGAGCTTAAAGAACCCTTAAATAAACCTTGAGTGACTTATTGATCAAGTCCTTCACCCATTGAGCAAGTTACCACTTGTTAAACCCTAACCCTATTCATGAATTATCCCTCCTTGAGGAAAAAAACATGTATGACTCATGAGATATGTTTCCCTATCAATATCATTTTATCCAAATTATAAAATCCACCCTCCTTAGGCCCAAAGTTACATTTTTTTGCTTATGACAACTTTTCTGCACTTTCTCCTTTTGTAACTGATCCTCTAAATGGAAATTGTGCCATCCATAGTCCCATTATTTCCTTATTTTTCTTATGACATCTTTTCTGCACTTTCCGCGTTTGTAACTAATCCTCTAAATGGAAATTGCACCCTCTTTAGGCCCATAGTTTTCTTCATTTACTTCTAATTGCTTTTATTGAATTTTGGTTACTTTCCATCTTTTTTGACTACTTGCTTTTGTCAGTACCTTTGATGGTTTCTAATTATCATCCTAGGAAAGTTGGCTTGCCCCAATGCTCCCTCCTAACTTGGAAACTTATTTCCACATAATTATTTTCACATTAATTAATAATGACACAAATAAAGCTAAGCACAATCCTCCTAAATAATAATTTAACAAAAATCCCTAAGCTAATTAATTAATGTCACTTTTAATCCCCTAGGTGTTTGGAAAGGTTAACACATTCAATGTCCCTTCAAGGGAGGTATGTGACACTTTGCTAAATATTTTTCAGTTTTATCATTTGCATCTGAAGATACTATAGTTGTTGTTATATTGCAAAAGAATTCATATGGTTTAGAAGAACCAATTTCATTCTTTAGAAAAACATTGAGAGATTCAAAACTAGAGTATAGTACAATGGAAAAACAAGCCTATGCATTGGTCAAAGCTCTAAAATTATTCAAGATTTATGTTTTGTATTCCAAAATTTTAGCATATGTTCCTAACATAATAGTTAAGGAAATTCTGGTGCAGCCTGATAGTGAGGGAAAAAGAGGACGATGGATAGCTAAAATTATGGAATATGATGTTGACATTAACAAAATAACACTTTTGTCTTACAAAATTTGGATGGTGATGAAGTTGCAAGACCATTCAATGGGAGGATTTTGAAACACTTTCACACATATTGAGGAATTTATATTCATTGTATATATAATTACATTTTTTTTGTACATAAGACTCGATCCCAATAAATCAATTTGATTTTAGTTTAAAGGGGTATGATTTTAGAAGGTTTTCTGAAGGAACATGCTCAATATGTTCTTAAATCCTCACAAGGACAGATTTATCCCCAATCGGTGCTAGATGTTATCTCTAGATTTGTATCCTAGTTATACCCTAGAATCTTTCCTAAAAATGATTTTCTTCTTAACATTCAATAGGTTCCTTAGGTCATATTTCAAGTTCTTGAGGTCTTTGTTTACCATTTTAATTATTTATTATGATAACTAGAACAAATATGGTTTGTTTTGATAAATATTTTCCAAGGTCTAATCTTTATTTGAATGATTCATAGATTATTAAATTCTAACCTATGAAAGCTTCAGGTATCCAATATTGATGGATAAGATATGGTTTGATGATTATATTTTATTAATGGTCATATTACCTTCCGACAACGCATTCATAATGAAGTGATAGGTTGGCTCTACTAGATTGTTTACACTTGGAATTGTTTAAAGACATATGCCATATTTTGGATGTGTGCTTGATGGAGGAGTATCTCTTCATTATGGTACTGGAAAAAGCATGGACACGTGTTGGATGGAAGAGTTTATGGTTATTATGGAATTAATGGTACATGCAGATTATTGATGTTATCAAATACGTGAACCAAGGATTCATACCCTGATTGTTTCGTGCATGAACTATTATCATAATTGGCCTTGCATAGAGAATATAAAAACCATTTTCAAAGACATGACCTATCAAGATCATGATCACGGCGATGAAGAATATTAGTGGGAAAAAATAGAGTTTAGAACCATAGACTGTTGAATGTGCCGAATAATTTCCTAGGTGTACAAAGATGATGAGAAATGCAGGATGGTTTTATTTTTGTGAAAAAATCAAAGGTCGTAACATAGAGGTAAAAAATTCCTTCATAAATAATTACAAAGATTATGTGGTTAATCTACAAGCCCTAAATTTTAAGGTAAATGAAGCCATAGCTGCAGAAGCAATGTCCATAGCTCCTGAAAGATAAATGTGGTTTAAGAAGCATATTTTCGAGGTTGAACTTAGCATGTTTTTATTTCTCATTTTTTAGAATCTATATTTGGGTAAAGGTATTCATTTAAACAATGTTAAGCTTGAATGGAGAGATATTATCAACATCATCTAGCATTATATAACTTGTGAAGGCCAATTCGCAATTGTGTTTAGGTCTTTTGTATTTATAATCCTCCTTGGTCCAAACTTTCTATTAGATTATATTTTCCTCACTTAGGAGTCATTTAGCTATTATTGGGTCCACCAGTACCATTGGGTCCACTTTCCCTAATGGGGTCACATGTACTAGTCACTAGAGTGTGGGGAACACTGAAAGAGGATAAATCGAACTGACTGCATCTTCATGCATTAGTTTAGGTGCCTCCTAGACCAATCCCTACAATTTAGGAGCCATTGGGAGTGTCAACACCAACCTCCTTCAGTTGTTCACAGTTGGTAACTAGTTAATCTTATTTATGCTTCAGTTACATTGTTTTAGATCTCCTTGAGTTCAGTTAGCGCTAGTTAAGCATGGTTGCATGTGGGAAGGTGCCATTTCTCACCTACTTCTCACCTACCGCTACAAGTTAGACTGGATTTATTAATTGTAACTAATTGAGAGACTCGATTAGACATATGGAGTAAACTAGTTGAACTCCAATAGTGATTTATACACTTCTAGTTATCCATGCATTCATATTGAGTTGGTAGATTCAAATTCATATCTCATAACTCGAATTCTCCTTTATGTATTACCATTGTATATTGTTGGGATGTAATGAAGTTTATACTGTAATTATACTGAGAAATACTTGTATGTTTCCTGTGAGATTTGTTTTGTTCAGTGTGTATGATTCATTCCTTTTCACTGCATAATAATTAAGAATCTGATTGCACTCATTTCCTGAAGATCTAATTCCACAATAATTCTAATATGGTATCAGAGCAAGTCCATAGGATCTGATAAAGGAGGAGAGTACATTAAAAGATATTTCCAGCATTATTGTGAAACGAAAGGGATTCAAATGGAACACTAAGTTCCATACACACCACAACAGAATAGTGTGGCTGAGAGGGAGAACAAATCACTGAAGGAGATGGAAACGTGTATTCTCCTCGCCAAGAATCTCCCTCCTTCTCTTTGGGAAGGAACTATAAATTGTGCTTCATATTTACCGAACATAGTGCCTCATAAATCAGTGGTTGGGGCCACTCCATTCGAAGCACTACATGGTAATAAGCCCAATGTATCTCATTTGATATTTTTTGGTTCCAAATGTTGGGCCAAAATACCCATTGACAAGAGGAATTCCTTCCAAGCCCAAAGTAGCGAATGCATTATGTTGGGATATGTAGAATATGCAAAAACATACAAGTTGATGGAGGTTGCAACTAGGAAATGCTTCATTGAGCGGAGTGTTCAGTTTGAAGAAGATCAATTATGTAATGCACAACCATCCAAAGCACAAGAAGGTATAACCAATGTTCCTCTACCTTTTGTTGATCATTAGAGGAAATTTGAGGTCTTAAATGGTCCTTCTAAGGAAAATAATAAAATAATATTTATCAATTTTGGAGGAAGAATGAAAAAACTACTATTTTTGTTTGTATTTTCAACATATATCCGTGTGTTTTTACTCAAATTTTGAGCAGGAGGTCTCATTGGATGCATAATTTAATTTCACATCCAACCAGTGCCCACACTGCATGCTTTTGACGGACCCAATTACCCCAAAAATAAGAAATACTTGAAAAACATGATGATAATTTGAGTAAAAGCACAGATAGATATGTTGAAAATATGAACAAAAAAATAGTTTTTTGTGACAAATATGTCAAGTCAACCATTATGGTTGAATCATTTTATTGAAATTCTATTGGTTCTTGAATTCCAACTCACAAGAATTTATTGTTGGCTCATTTTATTATAAGCCCCATTTTAGAACCCAAATTTCCTCTAATGGATGATTTGTTACATGTTTCAGAGTCAAATGAAGAGGATTGTAACGTCCCCGACCCTCCTACTAGTGTAGAGGACGCTACGGTGCCATTAACATCCGGGCTAACCGCCCCATGAACATGAACATACATAAAATGCTGAAGTAAAATGCTTTGAAACTAGAACATGCACAGATCATAGTTATTTATCATACAATGGAAGCAAACATATGTTCATACAAGCATTCAACATGTTTGTCATATTCACTAAATAGTAAGTATAAATGCAGAGATGAAATGGTCAAGAATACTCATCTTATAACGAATTCGTCCCGCAACCGGCTATGTCACTGCAACGTTCCACCCAACCATAGGCCAACATGCTCCTTAATCTCTTAGCAGCATTGCCACTCCTGAGCTAGGCATGATTTCCCCAAGGAATAAGGAACAAGCAGGCTTACACATAGCCCTGGATACACAAATCAGCACATCAGCCAAGCCAACATAGTTGGGTTTATCAGGCAACAACAGATCATCCAATCCAACAAAGTTAGGTTTATCAGGCCATCAAGGAGCTAGGAAAGGCTATATGCTAATATGGTGAGCTCATTACAGAGCTAGGGACACCTACACCAGAACTATCCTAACTTCTAAGACACCCACACACACCCAACACAAGGAATCAGTCTCTTCTCTGCTACATAGTCCCTCAGGCCCTGACTTCCCTTCCAGTGCTATTAATGGGTTGTGGAGAAGAAAGCTATCCCTCTAGTTGTGTCTATGTGGTTCCCAAAAACACCAGGTTTATCAAGAAACCCAAGCCCTCATCCCTACTCCAACATAGTCCGAAGACCAACCACTGCATACACGTAGTCAAACAAGCGATTTACAACTTGGACAGGGAAAACAATTCCTGAGTCGTTCTTGGCCCTATCATGGCCAAAACGACTCCATAACAGCCTACAGCAGCCCAAAACGTAAAAGAAACATAGCAACCAAAAATTGCGGAAGGAAACTGCCCCGACCTTCAACACTGAAGCAATGGGAAGACACAGTCCGAAAATGGGAAAGGAAAATAGATCCCAACCTATACGTGAGGGAAATTTGCACACGAACCACAAGGTCCGGATGGAAAACACACCAGATACCCCCTCGGTGGAAAAGGTGAATGACAACCAAAACAAATCTCCTCCCAGCTGCATGAGGCCAACAGAAAGAATCCCACTCGCCTGAGGAACAGGACATCTCTCGGTGTGAGGATGCACGACAATCAAGAATGGCGAGTGGAAAATGTGGAAGAGTGCCCAACACCGTGGATAGAGTGGAATGATGGGAGTAGGCATTTTTATTTCCCAACGTGAGGTTCGATTTGCTGGTGGAGTGTGTGTGTGGGAAAGGACTGATAGTCCTACCACACTCCACTCCCCAACAATAAATGCCCCAACTAATTAGCAGAACATTTAAGGTGGTAGTTGGATAAGACAGGAGAAGGTGAGCAAATAAAAAAGGGTGGTTGACAAGAAAAGGAGCTTATTAGCTGTTACGGAGAGAAATTCCTATGGCTTTAGGTACCACAATAGACAACTTGACTCCAGAAATAAATACCTTCCTATATGCAAGAGAAACCAAATATCTAACACTAAAGGATCTTGATTTGTACCTTATTCTGGATGGTTGATGTAGATCCCTATTGAGCTTTCCAACTCCAAATTGTATTGGTAAATTTCTATCTCAACACTCAACAAAAAAGCATGCTATTTATAATTGTGTTAGACCTACTCTAGCATATATAATCAATAACATATAAGCATTTAAAAGCATCCATGGATCAAATACTCATTTAAACACACATTATTGGATATGAAAAGATATTTCTATTGATATAAAATAGAGATTACAATAGTCCCCCACTTGGGCCTCCAACACTTCAATCCTCCATCTCTCGATAGCAAGCTCACAAGCAAAAGGCAAGCTTGGGAAGAACACAAAAGGGTTCCAAGGGACAAAGGGATGCAGACTCAAGTATAAGCTCTGGAAACAATGGACTATAGTTTTCTTGCTCTCCAATTCCTCATGCCTTCAATGTATACAAAGGGTTCCTTATATAGCTCCTCAATGGGGTAATGGAAGGTCGAATCCGAGCTATCTCAAGGAATAGGGAAGGCCAAGAGACAAGTGAGTTGGATCCACATCAAGGAAAACTCCAAAAGAATTTGGCCTTTTGCACACATCCCAATGTACATGGTTTTAAGGGTCAAACCCGTGTATATATGTGAGAAAGGGATTAAAAGTCGCATATGGAAATTATTGCATGTTTTTAGGGATGATATTGGAAACATCAAAGTACAAAAATGGTCCATGGGGTGTAAGGAGTTTGCAGAGGGAAAGGAAAGGCCATAAAAGTGTGATTCACCGTGTGTGGTAAAATCAGATATAACATATGCCCCCTAATGTGTGAGGTCATAGGGGTCATACGATGGCCGAAATACATTATAAGTCCATCCCATAAGTGGAGTGATGAAGAAACTAGTGGAAGAACCAGCGATCCAATCAGTACAATACAATGATCAAAATCTGCACATAACTGCAAGTATACATAGCAGTCCCGGATACATAAGAGTACAATGGCCATGAATAGGCATGATACAAAATATGACATGTGTGGTCATCGCCACGTACAATATAAATAGCTCAGAATATCCATGATGAAGATATACAAAGGATCATGATCTCCATGAAGGCTGAATATATAGTGGATCAAGATCTCCATAATGGTTGGAAATATCTGACATATACTGGAATCAAGTCACGAGAGCTGAAATCTCATGAACACTGGCACAATCAAGTAGGTAGCATATAAGAAATGATACCAATCTAGAAGGTCTTCTACACAAACCACTATGAGTATATGTCCTACTATGTGAATAGAGGTGTCAAGGTCAAACATAGTAGTCCATCGTCTGATTACCGGTCATTGATGTATACCATTAACAGACGTGAGATCACCCACCAATGATGAAAATGGGAATCAAGGTACTAGAGTGCAAACTAAGAAGTGTGAATAAATGTGTTGAGGTCAAACACTTAAGAGGATCCATTGATTAGTGGACATTGATGTATTCCCAAAATCTGTCGATGGCAAGAGAACCTGCCACTGATGACAGCAAGTCTCAAGGCACTCAAAAATGACTCTAGATTCCTATTCCAGAATAAATGATCTGAATTTGATGGGATGAAATCTGCTGGAAGGAGGGAATTAAGGCATCCCCCATCGTCCAACACAAGGTACTCAGAAAATTTGTGTAATGTGGAAGGACTTGATCATAATGTGCACGAACCAGTAACTATACTGGGAATGGACGACATGCAAAGTCAAGATAACTGAGGAATGGCCGACTCAGGTTTCAACTTCCTTAGAAAAAGAGCATAAAGGTGAATGGTGACTAAATGTAGGCAGCATAGACTTGATATACAAAACGGGGACATCTCTGCAACACATGAGGCATCGACAGAGGCTCCATAGGGACTGGAAGCTTAACCAGTTGATGGAGATAAACTCAGAGAAATGAGTACAGCTCCTAAATTCAAAATACTAACCCAACCATCGGATGTGATATATAGTGCTCTATTTGAAGGCGAAACGACTCGACTGCTACCAAAGATAACATATTTTCTTGTCTGGATTTTTGGTTTTTTAATTTTTTTGGACTTTTTCAAATATTTGGAAATATTGAAAAAGAATAAACTCGCTTTATAGTTACAGACTAGGAGGAGATGAGTGTCAAGGGACAAGCAAACTAGTTCCAAGCAGTGGAATATACCTATGCTCAATGCAAGGACACATGTGTAGGATAGCGACACTCGGGGAAAAGTATCCTCTTGATAAAAATTTGGAATCAAGCTGCAAAGGATATATGAAATAGCTCTGCATGGCTAGACATGAGATAAGCTCAAGCTATATGGCTGATACTCAAAGTCAGGGAAGCCGGCATAAGGCTCAATGAGGCAGGAAAAGCTCATGATAATACAATTACAACTTGACATAGGGGAGTCTTGGGGAAATAGGGTAGAAAAAGATCAAGATGAGTATGAGGCTCTTGCGAAATGTCATGGAAATACTATACAATGGAATCCCACACCCTAAAGGATAAATTTTTGGCATGGGAACCAAATGCAACCAAGGAACTAACTAGGGCACCCATGTAAGGTCAAACTCTACCATTTACATCAAGTCACTTATAAAACAACAAGAAGGTTCTGTGACATGATAGAATGGGTTTCTACCTAAGGTTATAATGAAATGATCATAAGGTCATGCAAATGGAGGTGAAACCTAACCTATATGCCAGTTTAAACATCATACCTGAAATCAGCACGAGCAGGACAAAACAACTATTGAAATGACGCTCAAAACGGTCTCCTACATCATCATATTAGTAAAAAACGGTCCAAAAGGGTCAGAAACGGTCCAAAACTATAGAAAGGGGGTAAAAATTTTCAAAATTTTGAAAAATTTCTATAAATAGTAAAAAATTCAGAACATTATATAACATTTGAAATTTTTACCCAATTGAGCTCAGAACTTCAAACGCGAATTCCCGGAGTTTCAGCCGACGAAATCCGACATCGTTTTTCCTAGGTAACTTCCCATGCCCTGCTCTTTCATTTGCATGTAAATTTTTCTAATTTCCATGGTCAAAATTGATTTCTAGGCCAAGCTAAGATGTGCACCTCAGCCCATGCAGAAATCGAGGATTTTTCCGTGTATAGGGCTGGGTATATGTGGAAAAATGCCTCAAAGTCATGTACATATGCATCTGTTTAGCAAACAGTCATGTATGTAGCCGAGTTTAAGTTTTTCTAAGACAACTAATGACCAAAACTCAAATTAAATGTGCAGTATGGTAGTAGAATGGAGGGAATGAGAGCACGGGGATGTAGAAGAAGCAGTACGAGGCGATCTAATGGCTTAACAAGCTCTTCGTGCATGCAGGCTCTACAAGTTTTGGTGTCTTAGTGGATTAAGGGCCAAACCAATACTACTGTAGATTCTAGTAGACTACTGGGATCCTGACTCAGAGTCATTCCATATCAACGGGATGTCCCTCATGATCAAGGTGGAGGACATATATTTTATCACAGGATTGTCCCGATGGGGGGAAGTGGTGAACCTACATTCTCGCGGGCCCAGAGGTGGCCTCACCATAAATGAGTATATAGCCGTATACTCTTATCCAGACACGGAGAAGATTGGGATTCAAATCCCAACTAACCCCATGCAGGTACTAGGCCTAAAGGCCATTCTACTGACACTTGGCAGGATAGCAGGGCTAGCCTCACTCCACCAGGCCTCATGGCCTCTGATGTTCTATGCAGTGGAGTGCATAAGACCCACAGTCTATGATTGGAGTACTATGTTGTTGAGTAACATGAAGCAACAAATAAGCAACTACAAGATGGGAAGGGTGCAAAACTTCAGTTTCAGCAGTATACTAAGCACGTTCTTCTTCAAGCGTGTTCCAGGACTTAGTCCTAGATTTGACATTCCTCTTCACAGGGTTTGAGATCCATCCCAACAACGTTGGGTAGATGCGATGCACATACTGGGTGGAGGTAGGGTGTGCAACCCCTATCCAGCTAACTTCTTTCCATGGTGGCAGTGGCAGATAGTTTCCATCGATGATTACCCCTATCCAGGGATAGATTTTTGGGGAGATCCTGACATGCCTCTACCACCAGGATCAGCATACGGTGACATTGGTAATGAATCCCAACCCTCTTTTTAAGTTTTTTGAATTATTAATTTTTTGTGTTTTTTGATATAAAGATCCAAAAGACATGTTTTTGCGTGACAACACATAGTGAGATCCTATCATATGTGTGCAGATGCAGGACCACGGTGGCCTGATGGTTTCCATCATCATAGACGGAGTGGAAGAGGAGATGATATCATGGGTGTGGATGTGGAGCAGACACTCCAAAGCATCCACACAAACTTTGTGTGGCTGACACATAGGGTACCCATGGCACAGGTCGAGGACCTGCCTGAGGCCATGCAGTGTCAGGTGGTGGGTGTACCATGAGCATGGGTGCGATTGTTTTGATGGCTAGCTAGAGCCATGGTGATTTTCCATGATCAGAACCCTCCTCCTCCTCCCCAAGATTAGATACCTAGGAGTGACACATTTCTGTACTACCGTGTATTATATTTTGGTGGCTCGGAAGCCCCATTTTTGTATTATGACACTTATTTACTATCACATTTTGGATGTTTAATCAAATTTTTTTATGATGATCGATTTTATTTATTTACATGTGTAAAAATGTATGTTTTTGATGAGCTTATGGTCTTTGAAACAAATTCCAATCTAACACATAGTTAGCATATGAGTCAGCAACTTAATTATAAATTCTTGGAACATGTATGTATGTTATGTTGTCAAATTGTCGTTCTAATAATCTCACACGTAAGAATATTCATAATAATGTTGGATCCCTAACATGATACAAGCCATTAAGTTGTGACACTACTAACTGTGAATCAAGACGTACCTCAAGAGAGAGAACACCATGTGAAATGGCATCCTATAGAAGCTCGATAATGACACTATACTCAACAACATTGTTTGAAGAGGGCCGTAAACATACACCTTCTGAAGACAATACCTGACCTGTAGGAGTATAAATCACCCAAGTAGTAGAGGCTGAGTGTTGAGTGTGGTGGCTAGCACCATCAGCGAATCCTATGTAAACGGAAGACTCCGTCGACATCTGCCATAAGAAATGAAAGCTAATCAGCAAACCCGATCACCATAAGAAATACCTAACTATGTAAAACACTGTACAATAATATACAATAGTCAACCCTCGATGAAAATCATGCATAGTATTTTTTAAGATAGAGTCCATTTCTAGGCTCTGCCAAGGTTGTCCCTTCATAATCTACCAGCTCATATGTGCCCTTCTCTAACACACGTTTGACCATGTAAGGACCATTCCACATGGGGTTAAACTTTCCTGCCCCCAAGGGTTCTTTATCCTGATCCCATAAAAGGAAAAAATATCCTTCAGTAAACCTCCTCAGACAGATAGATTTATCATACTAGACCTTCACGCGATGCTTATTCACTTCTAGATCCACTAAAGCATCTCAGCATTGCTCATCAAGCTGCTCTAAATGGACGAAACATTCCTCCAATTGGGAAGTATCTGGTAAGAGCTCTATGGCTAGCTTCAACGAAGGAATTTTGCATTCAACCCACAAGATAGACTCCACTCCATGTACAAGCTAATATGGAGAAAAACTAGTGGTAGTCTTAACTGCAGTTCTATAAGCCCACAAAGAAGGATATAACATGATATGCCAATTGGTTTTTCTTTGTGTGATGGTTCATTGGAGAATGAACTTGAGTGATTTGTTCACTGCTTCAACCTGTCCATTCGCTTGAGGGTAATACGAAAAGGAATGCTCCTGCTTATACCCTAACTTCGAGGCCAAATATTCCATCATCTGATTCTGAAAGTTCCTACCATGGTCAGTGACAAGCTCCTTCAGAATACCAAACTGAGTAATGATCTGGTTAAATATGAAATGCACGGCTGTCTCACTGTCGGATTTAACCGTGGGCATAGCCTCAACCCATTTCGTGAAATAGTCAATAGCCACTATAATATGATGATGCCCCCCAGCTGAAGCTGGGTTGCAATCCATGAATTCAAGCCCCCACTTAGTGAAGGGACCGACGATGATAATCAGATGTAACTAGGTAGGATGTGAGCGCATATTACATGCAAACACCTGGCAAGGGTGGAAATTCTTGACTGCATTAACATAATCTTTAAATATCGACGACCAGAAATAACCCGCTCTCAAGATTTTTTGGGCTGTAGAAAGCCCAGATAAATGACCACCACATGCCCCTATGTGGCAATCATTCAGCACAAGATCAGCCTCCTCATGAGTTAAACAACGACATAAAATGGAATCTACCCCATGGATGTACAATGTGTTATCCACTATAAGGTAGTTCTTGGATACGTGACGTAACCGTCGTCGTTCATCCCGTGAGAGGTGAGTAGGGACCTTCAATGTTTGTAAATATATGATGATATCCCCATACCATGGATCCAAAGTTGAGATTAGGAAAATGTGCTCATCGACAAACATATCTTAACAAACTTCCTCCTCCTCCTCGCTTAGGAAATCAGATATAAGCTCCGCAAAAATCAATGATTTTTTCGATTTTGCCTAAACAAACTCGAGATCGAATTCTTACAAGATGACAATCCACTTATTATACTTTCCCCCGATCATCCTTCTAGTGAGGATGAACTGAAATGGATTGACATGGGCTACCACCAAGGTCTGGAGAAGGAGAATATAGTGTCTCAATATTTGAACCACATGAACGGTAGCTAAGGAAAGTTTCTCCACATGGGAATAACGGATCTCTGCATCTATAAGGTTTCGGCTCAAATAATATATGACATGCTCCAGGAGCTCCTCATCCTCCTGAACAAAAACCATACCAATCGTCTGCATGGATGCGGCCACATAAAGTAAAAATTCATGGCTATAGTCGAGTGGACTAATCATTGGGGCTGATGCTAAGGCTTGCTTAAGGACATCAAAGGACTCCTGGGCTCGCTTATCCTAGAAAAAGGTAGTGTCCTTCTTCAAAAGACACATAAAGCCTCTAGTCAAATTGGAAAAGTTAATGACAAATCTCTGCAAGAAAATTGCCATGCCTTGCAAACATTGAAGATGTCTAATGTTTCTCATGGGAGACAATTGAATTATTGCCTCAACCTTTAAAGGGTCGAATCTTATACCCTCCTTGGAGACAAGCGACTAGAATTCACGCAAAAGATGCACTTATGAGGATTTAACCTAACCAAGTAATGGCGGCATCTTTCGAACACTAATCTCAAATGGTAGGAATGACACACTCTCAGAAGAGAATGAGCAGCAAGGTCATCCAAAAAGACTTCAATAATCGATATGAGATCATGGAAGATCAAGGTCATAGCCCGCTGAAATGTGGCTCCGACATTTTTAAGACCGAAAGGCATCTTCTGATATGCAAAGGTACCCCAAGGATAAATAAAGGAAGTTTTATGTTGGTCCTCGGGTTTGATATGTATCTGATTGTATCTGGAAAAGCCATCCATAAAGTAAAATACCTCACTTCTCACACACTCATCCAAAATTTGATCAATAAATGATGTGGAAAAATTATCCTTAAGACACGCACCATTCAAGTCATGGAAATCAGTGCATATACTAATCGCTCCCTATTTCTTATCAACCGAAACGAGATTTGAAACCCACTCCGTCAAGGGAACGAGATAGATAAAACTGGCATTTAACAACTTTTCTATCTCAGCCTTTATTGTGGGTTCTTTTCTAGGATTCACCATGCTTAAGTGTTGTCAAACAGGCTTAGAATTGGGATAAGTTTTAATTTCATGTTCAACAATGCGAGGGTTGATACCTGGCATTTCCTCATATGACCAAGAAAATATATCGTGAAATTATTTGAATAGCTCGGTATACTCTTGAATCTCAGCATGGGAACATTCTTACCCAATATAAACATTCTAAATCTTGCCAGGATCGCGAGAGATATTGATAGGGATGGTAGGAGATATATTCGCCATGTTTCCATTAGCCATCGAACCAGGAGAGCTCAATGGAACCACGGGACTACCAATTCTCTCACTAAGAATCTCCCTAAAGTATTCACATTCCAAATGGTCAAGCTCAGGAAGAAAATAATATCTATGATGCAACTCTTCCCAAGGTGGCTCAACCCCAGACATGGCCTCAATAATAGCTTCATCTGACGGAAAAACACTATCAAGGAAATCATGTGCATGAGAAGACTGCACTTCTCATGCAGACAGTACATACTGGTCATCCTCCTCCATCCGTGAAGAGGAAGGACTAGGATCTGCAACACATTCAAGATTTACTTGATATGCTATCATTGCTGCAGGAAACGACATGTCCGATTCAATAGGCTTACACGAAGGAATCGGTGTAGGAAGAATCCAAGGATCTTCCATATGGGTAGTGCGAAAAGACACCGATCTCAATGAAGAAGTAGCCCCACTGGCACTAGACTTGATCATAAGAATGGGTGCAGGACAACTAAAGTTTCCCATAAGGGATGGATACATGCCAACACCCACACTCCCAGTTGCTGGGATAGAAACTCCTGATGATGCAGTAAAACTCAGATTCTTGAATGATGTTTGATCAATCGTAACTATCTTCCCATTAAATGGAAATAATACAACTCGAAATAGAGAAGAATCTATGGCTTGCATACTATACATCCAATTCCTACCGAGTAACAAATTGTAGTCAAGGGGCACATCAACCACCTCAACTTCGATCGCAACAGTCTTCCCTCCCAAATGGACCTTAAGAGAAGGAAGGATTCCATGCGGCTGAAATGATCTACCATCAAAAGAAATCAACATGGTAGTGGATTTAGACAACTCAAAGGAACCCAAACCCTTCCAACATGACAAAGACATCATGGAAGTAGCAACGCCTTTGTCAATCACAGTACATTTGATGGTCATGTTAAGACATTCTACATGAATCAAGAGATACATGTAGTAAGGAAAGCGAGGCTATAGTCCCGCGGTTTCAAATTTGATGACAGAGGAAGAGTGATCATCGTTAACACCAAGAGAAGAAAGCAAAGCCTTCCTTTGCAACAGACAAATCTGAAAAACTTCAAGCGCAGACATCGCACAAGGAGTGTATCCCAAATCCTCAACAACAGAATAGTTATGGGTGGCTCAAGCATTAGGATTGTGTCTTGAACACTTTAAAAAGCCCTTAGGAATGTGAGGTACACTCTTAGGTTTATCCATAGGATTTTCAATATGCAAAGGGCTCTCGGTAGGAGGAGGTTCTTTCCCAAGGTCTGGTTGTGACGAACCATAGTCCTTCACACAAGTCACAACCTTAGTAGCACGCACCATGTTGATGCAACCATGACCACTACAAGCTTCCAGTGGATCTTGATCTCCACTATACTGATCATGGGTCCTTGAGTTCATGTTTTGATTATGTGGTAAAGGGTTGGTCGACATAGGTGGGCCCTATGCTATGAACTTCAAGGCTTCTGCAATACGAGGGCACAAGTGAGTGAGGTGGGCATCCTTACACAATTTGCAGGGAAACTTAACCTTATGTTTAGAATACTTGTCCCTCCTAGAATTGCAAGCATTCTTGTCATTAGAATTGGCATTTTCATTCCTATTCCCACCCTTGTGATTGTTTTTACCCTTCTTTTTATTCCTTCCAGATTGATGGTTACCCTTCTGGTCTGACAATTGTACCGAAAGCACACTCACCGTTTGGGTGGGATGAGACGGAGCTGTGGCTTGTATTGAGGCAGATTGGTTGATAGACAATTGAATCACCTGTTTCACAGCCGAATCCATAGGTTTCGTACTCATACAACCAACAATGCCATCAGCATGTGGTCTAGGTTTGACCTTAGGATCGAAACTAGAACGCGGAGCGTTAGGAATAATCTCATATAAAAAACCAAATTGAGCATAAATCAAATCCAATTCATACACCTTAAAAATGGCTTGTTCCTCATTCTGAACTTTGGATGTAGAAACATCTTTCTCTATATAAGGTAGTAACGATTTAAGGAACCATTCGAGGAGAAACTCCGGCGGTATGAAGGCTTTAATCAATCTCTTTCATCTACGCCACTCTTGGACATGGTCCGAGATATGAGTGGCTTTATCTTGATGAAATGTCGACAAGAGTTCTGTACCAACATTGTAATGCACTGGTAGCTGGAAGTGGTTGAGAAAATTCATAGCCAGGTCATTGAACAAAACGAATGCCCCCCTAGGTAGCTCTATGTAACATTTCGTTGCAGGCCCGGTGAGGGTGCGTTGAAATAGCCTTAAATGGATCAAATATTCATGTAAGAAATTAGAAGAGAACCAAAGGTGAAATGTAGTAACATGTTCACTAGGATCTGCTCCTGTTTTTCTATCAAATTTTGGAATGTCCGAGGGAAGCTTATTAGGGACAGCCGACCAAGCGGGGTCATGAGAGACTCGATCGTTCGTTAGTCTCAACAAGTCAGGTAAATTTAACATTGCGAGGAAAGGGAGCCTAGGTTGAGCAGGTCTATTCCATGCTCCCTAATAGTTTTGATTCACATAAGGCTGATTACCATAACCACCATGGCCATGGCCATAGTATCCTCCTCCCGTTTGACCCGTGTAGGGTGACATGGAAGCACCATAATGTGGTGTACCTTAACTATGTGGAGCTACAAAGCCATAATTCGAGGAGTAAGTGGGTTGTTGATACCTGTACCCATAAGGTGAATAACTATGTGCATACTGCGGTCCATAATGTTTTCCATGAGAGGTCCCATAAGATGTCCCATGAGAAACTCCATAAGTAGGAATATGACCACCCGAAACAATAGGAGGTACTTGGCTTTGAGACACAACTAGGAAAGTAGCAGTAGTACGAACATGACTAGTAGTAGCATTCTGGCCTGAAGGACCACGTGAATGAGGGGGAGAAATAGCATTTGAAGAACTAGGAATAGAGGATGAAGGGACATGTGAAACTATATAAGTGGTATTCCCTATAGTCACTCGTCTTGGTTCTGGTATCCAAATAGGACTAATAACACTAGGTCTAGGATGAATGTGTGATGTAGCCTCCACCGTCGGGATGGAGGATGCAATGTGAATCATGCTCCCAAATCTCTTCGCATGGAAATGAATGGGAATTCCCCAAGGCATAGTGTTAGGATCAAATTTCGATTCGGCATGATGTGTCAGATCATGTGTAGGGATACCAGACATGCCATAACTAACATAACTAGTGCTCACAGGTTCATGATGAGTCTCGTCGCCAGGCATCCAGTACCGATGACCTGTGAATGAGGGATCATACCTCAAGTGTGTAGGTATATCATGTGAAGGATCGAACCTAGAGTGTGTAGGTATATGAGGTGAAGGATCATATATAGGAATAGGATCTTCTTCCCCAACCTCCTGAGGTGGAGAAGACAACTCAAGAATTTCATCTTCATGATCTCCCATCGTGTGTGAATCAATGTGAGAATTAGTCCACCTAGACTATTTGTTTCTCTCTTTCAAAGGATGAGGATATGTAGAAGGTGAAATTCCTGCTAAACGACGAGAACGGCAGGGTACCGCACCCGAATCCATAGTGACTCAAAAAATGAAAAATACTCTTCTAATTACTCAAACCCTGAGCAAGCTAGCCTGCACAGAGCATACACCAATATAATCTAAATCCAATCACAAGCATACAAGGGTAGGATATGTGACATCCCGAATGAAGCAGGTATGTCTCGCCTAGGAGAGGATTGAGACTCCCATACACAACAAGCGGAGGTTCATAACCCATTATTGTGGCCCTCAGCTTCAATGCATATAGCGACTGTGTTGTCTGACCCCAACCTGGCTGGGACACTTACAGAATAACCCCTACAAAATACCCCCTCAATAACCTAGGTAAGGAAACTAAGGTCACCTCAGTATAATCAATGCTCAGGCGGATATTCATAGGCGGGATTGACCATATGGGCAAGGTAGCAAAGCTTGAAACTCTCGAAAGAGCCCCCAGATACGAATAACATCCTGGAAATATCTCTGGTGCTACTCAGTTATGACTAGGGGTCATCCCAATTAATAACTGCTCACACTGCCTCGTGCTTAACTCCCTTATAAGAGGAGGATCCTGAGAAACACTAATTATACCAAGGAATTTCACACTCTCACCTGGACAGACACATACATGTTGTTGTTTAGTGGTCTTGTAGAATTTACTCCTAATGAACTATTCCAAGACCCTAAAACCTAATCTTTTTGGTGTACCCTATCGAAGAAAATAGTGTAATCCATTTTAATTAGGCGTCGATTTTATGTGGCTTATTATTAAAAAAGGTAGATGGTCATGCAACCACTGGTGTTATGACACAAACATGAAGTAAAATGCACACCTAACAATCAATGCAAATGCATTGTGTCGAATGAAAAATAGGGTATGCTACTACATGAAATTAAAAATTTTCTTCCAATGACAAATGCAATCATTCCTATATGAAAGCATGACTAATACTTCTCTACGCAAACCTAGTGCAAGTACCATGCAAAATGCAAAGTGCAATGATGGATAATGATGCAAAGAAGCAAATATTTTTGAATTTTTTGAATAAAAATGAGATAATAAAGAAAAAGAATGACTCTACCACCCCCAAACTCTGAAAGCACTATCAAACAACACCCAAACAAAGCACTAAGGTAAAATAGCACTAATGCACTAATCCCAAAACAAAAAATAAAAAATGCAAGGACAAGAACATTCTTAAAAAAAAATTTACCCTAAAAGGTGTCTCTGGTAAAAAATAGAGGTGTAAACAGACTCTAGAAGCATTTAAGGAGACTCAGCAATCATCAAAATTCACCCAACAACACTCAATCTTCCTCTAAAATGAAAAACTTAGGGCATAAGTGACTGTGTGCAGAAAACCTGCATATATACATGGAAATATTAGTCAAAACCGCATGTACACGTGACTGTGAGGCAAAAACTCGCATACAAGAAGAAAAATATATAAAAATGAAGGAAAACAGATAAGCTAAGACAAAATTCACACCTATCAGACACTACCAGGAAAACATGACCCCAATCCCGACTCAGAAACAGAGAAATGAGAGCAATTCAAGAACATTGAATGTCGATAAAAACCCCCAAAGGAAAAATAACTAGGAACTCCCCAACGAAGTCGCCAATTCTGTTATGGAGAGAAATTCCTATGGCTTTGGGTACCACAATAGATAGCTTGACTCCAGAAATCAATCCTTTCCTATATGGAAGAGAAACCAAATATCTAACACTAAAGGATCTCAATTCGTACCTTATTCTGGATGGTTGATGTAGATCCCCGTTGAGCTTTCCAACTCTAGCTTGTATTGGTAAATTTCTATGTCAACACTCAGTAAACAAGACAAGCACACTATATATAATTGTGTTATACCTACTTTAGCATATATAATCAATAACATATAAGCATTTAAAAGCATACATGGATCAAATACTCATTTAAACACACATTATTGGACAGGAAATGATATTTCTATTGATGTAAAACAAAGATTACAATAGTGACAACCTCTGTTGGCATGTCTGCAAATCAAAGAAACTGAGTCCCCCACTTGGGCCTCCACCACTTCAATCCTCCATCTCTCGATAGCAAGCTCATAAGCAAAAGGAAAGCTTGGGAAGAACACAAAATTTCTCCAATGGAAAAAGGGATGCAGACTCAAGTATAAGCTCTGGCAACAATGGACTATAGTTTTCTTGCTCTTCAATTCCTCATGCCTTCAATGTATCCAAAGGGTTCTTTATATAGCTCTTCAATGGGGCAATGGAAGGTCCAATCCGAGTGATCTCAAGGCATAGGGAAGGCCAAGAGACAAGTGAGTTAGATCCACATCAAGGAAAACTCCAAAAGAATTTGGCCTTTTTCACACATCCTAATGTACGCGGTTTTAGGGGTCAACCCGTGTATATACACGAGAAAGGGATTAAAAGTCGCATATGGAAATTATTGCATGTTTTTAGGGATGATCTTGGAAACATCAAAGGTACAAAAATGTTCCATTGGGTGTAAGGAGTCTGCAGAGGGACATGGAAGGCCATAAAAGTGTGATTCACCATGTGTGGTAAAATCAGCTATAACAACACCTGACACATGGCTTTTCCCCATAGGCTCAAAGTTTGAGAATTCCCCCTCCCTATCCTTAGAAAAATCATGCCCTTTTCAATATTGTTGCAGTGAACATAGTTGGTTGGGTTCATTTAATTAAAATGCATATTTACATGATGACAAAACTTAATATGTGTCGTATACCATGATACACCATCGGCAACGATTCCGTTCGCTGAAGAATAACACAACCAAATCGATGGTGGGGATTTTTCCTTTAGCTACACACCGCGATTCATTACAATATATACATCATGTAATTTTAATGCAATGGGGTCAAAATCGGGGTGTTACATTCCTCTCCCCCTTCAATAGCATTGTCCTTAGTGCTTTACAAAATTTGAACAAAATGCTACACTGGTACTGCCTCAGTGTTCCACAGAATTGAACAAAAATGGATGTGCCAATCGTATGGCATCCTCGATCTCCCACATAGACTATTCAGGTCTGTAGTGCTCCCATTGCACCTTTACCTGACCTATGGCCCGGTTCCGGATCATTGTGACCTTCCTGTCAAGGATGCGTATTGGCTTGGTTCGGAACTCTCCCTCGGGTTCCACCTGAATCACATCCCAATTTATCACATGGTTATGATCATGTACATATCTTTTAAGCAAAGAAACATGAAAAACATTATCAGCTCTAGTGCTAGCAGGAAATGCAAGTCTATATGCAACTGGCCCTATCCTTTCAAGCACTTCAAATAGCCCACAATATCGTGGTGACAGATTGGCACAACTTCCAAGCTTCAAGGAACTCTTCTTTTCCCTCACTCTGAGGTAAACATGATCTCCAACACTGAACTCTCTGTTCACCCTATGCTTATCTGCATATAATTTCTGTCTGTCCTGTGCTGCTTTCAGATTATGCCTGATCTTTACAACCTCTTGCTCCATTTCCTTGAGCAATTCCAAACCAAGCACAACCCTGTTCACTGGATTATCCCAAGTCACTAGTGTCCTACACCTTCTTCCATATAAATCTTCATATAGACTCATCCCCAAGGATGCCTGCTGTCCATTGTTATAATAAAACTCTACCAAGTGCAAATAATCCTCCCACTTGGTTGGTTTTTCCATCACGTACATGCGAAGCATACCTTCAAGCACCTGATTAAATTTCTCTATCTGTCCATCTATCTGAGGATGGTAGGCAGTGCTAAAGTTTAGCTTTGTACCCAAATCTGCAAACAACCCCTTCCAAAAATTGGAAGTGAACTTGGCATCTCTGTCTGAAACTATTGCCTTTAGCAATCCATGTAATCTGAAAATCTCCTTCATTAAGATATTTTCAATGTCATCAGTCTTATATGTAGACTTCACCAGTATAAAATGTGCTACCTTAGTCAACTTGTCCACGACAACCATGATGGAGTCATGTTGTCTCCAAGTCATCGCCAATCCTGTAATAAAATCCATGGAAATAACTTCCCATTTCCATTCTAGAACTGGCAAAGGCTGCAACAAGCCTGCTAGATGTTGATGCTCAACCTTTACCTATTGACATTTCATGCACCTCGAAATGTATTCAACCATGTCCTTTTTCATTCCTGGCCAAAAGTATTGCTTTCTAGCTGTAGCAATTGTCTTCTCGTATCCTGGGTGACAAAAATATGGAGTTTGATGGATTTCATCCATAACAACTCTCCTCAAATCTGCTACATTTGGAATATAAATTATGCCTTTATAAGTAAGAAGTCCATCTTCTTCCAATTTATATCCCTCATACCTCTTCTCGAGACTTTTCTATTGCAATTTGTCTTTTACTAGCTCATACAATTCATCTCCGGCAGTATGATTAACAATCTGCTCCCTCAAATATGATTGGAAAATACTAAGAGATGCCACATGCATTTCCTGCACCTTCTTGCTGAGTGCATCATCTACCTTATTCTCTTTTCCCTTTATGTGCTTGATTTCAAAATCGAACTCACATAAAAACTCTAGCCATCTTGCTTGCCTAGCATTCAGAGTAGGCTGATCAAATAGATACTTCAAACCATAATGGTCTGTCCTTAGTTCAAATATTCTAGCCATAAAGTAATGCCTCCACATATTGAGAGCATGTACTATGGCTACAAGCTCTAGATCATGAGTGGAATAGTTCTTCTCATGCTCCTTCAGCTTTCTTGACTCATAACATATCATGTGGTTTTCTTGCATAAGGACTCCTCCAAGCCCTTGTTTGCATGCATCGGTACATACCACAAAATATTTCTCTGGATCTGCAACTTTCAATACTCGTGCACTGGTAAGAAGATTCTTTAGCTGCTGGAAGCTTTCTTCACACTTCGATGTCCATTCGAGCTTCATCCCCTTCTTTTGCAAAGAAGTGATGGCATGTGCACCTTTGGAGAATCCCTCAATGACTCTCTTGTAATATCCTGGAAGTCCCATAAAAGATCTTACATATGTCACATTTCTTGGAGTAGGCAAATTCATAATGGCTTCAATCTTTTCAAGGTCCACAGATATACCCTCCTTTGAGATAATGTGACCCAAATACTGAATTCTATCTCCATAGAAATCACACTTGCTTAGCTTTGCATATAGCTGATGGTCCCTGAGAAATTGCAATGTCAATATCAAATGCTCTTCATGTTCCTCCTTATTCTTTGAATAGACAAGAATGTCATCAAGGAAAACAAGAACAAACTTGTCCAAATATCTACTGAAGACATAGTTCATAAGGCACATAAATGTAGCTAGTGCATTTGTGAGACCAAATGGTACTACTACAAACTCATAATGTCCATACCTTGTTCTGAAGGATGTCTTATGAATGTCTTCATCCTTTATTCTCACTTGATGGTAACCAGACCTCAAGTCAATCTTGGAAAATACCTTTGCTCCTCTCATTTGATGAAAGAGCTCATCAATTCTAGGCAAAGGATATTTGTTCTTCATAGTAACCTTATTTAACTGTCTATAATCAATACACAACCTGAGTGTACCATCTTTCTTCTTTACAAATAGAACTGGTGCTCCCCACGGAGACACACTCGGTCTGACATACTTATTTTCCAACAAATCTTGCAGTTGCATTTTCAACTCTAGCATCTCTGGTGTACTCATCCTGTAGGGTGTCTTGGACATTGGTGCTACTCTTGGCATAAGTTCAATTGTGAAATCAATGTCTCTCTTTGAAGGAAGCCCTGGAATCTCATCAGGAAACACATCCTTGAATTCCTGTAACACCTGATAGTCCTCCAACCTAGGAGTTTCATCTTCTGATGTCTCAAGAATATGAGCTGCATACAACTGGCAGCCTTTCCTACAGAACTTCTTCAAATGCATTGCTAAAACCTGCCTTACTAAAATCACTTTCAGAATACCTTTCACAACTACTGGATTCCCTTCTTCATCCATTCATTTGAAAGTCTTATTGTAACATTCAAGCTTTACTCGGTGAGCTTCTAACCAATCCATTCCAATGAGAGCATCATAGGAACCAAGGGGTAGAACATTCAGGTCTACACAAGTGATAAATCCATTCATGACAAATGGGCATTTCTCTACCACTTCACTGACCTTTCTCTTAGTTCCAGTGGCTAGCTGAACTAACCAGGATTTCCTATGATTTTCTTTCTTAAAAGCACAAATCTCCACTACTCTAGGAGTAATGTAACTATGAGTAGAACCAGGGTCAATCAAAATGGAAACAGATTGCTCAACAATCTTACCTGAAATTTCAACCACCATTGACTGGTGATCTACCTGGTGGTCCTCCAGTGCTGCATAAATCCTAGGGCTTTCCCTTGCTACTTGACCCACTGTTTCTTCTTCTTCAATGTTGTAAGCTGGTCTTGCACTCTCATTCTCGAGTGGACAAGTTCTATGCATGTGGGGTCCTCCACATCTCCAACATTGAAGTGGTCCTCTATTCTGTTTTGGATCCTTAGGTTTTTCTCCTATCACTCCAATTGGCTTACTTGTAGCTTGGAATGGCTGCTTCTGCTGATTCCTGAAGTTAGAAGGTTTGAAACCTTTCTTTCTTTGGTCAAACTTCTCATTCTTCTTGTCCTTCCATGCCTTATGGTAATCAGGTTTACTTTTGCTTTGCTCACAGCAATACTTAGCCTTCCTTATTGCTTCTTCAAGAGTTCTAGGTTCGTAAAACTCAATCCTATCTTGGTGAGACTGAGGCAATCCACTCTGAAACCGCTAGAACTTCACTTTTTCATCTTTGATGTACCTGACATACCTCAATGGTTCCAAGCAATTATTTGCATACTCTTCCATGGTTTGCTGTCCCAATCTCAGCTCATGGAATTCTTCGATCTCGTCATCATAATACCTGTCAGAGAGGTATTTCTGCTTGAAATAATTCTTGAATTGTTTCCACTTCAGTATCCTTTCATTGATCTTCTTTACTTTCTTGAAGTTTTCCCACCAAATGGATGCTCTTCCACTCATATTGAATATGGCAACTCTTGCCTTCATGTTTCCCAAATAGTCCTAAACTTGGAAGTACTTCTTTATCCCAAGAAACCAAGATTCAACCTCTTGTCTAGTCTTTACCTCACCATCAAATGTATGAGGTTTAGCCTTCTTAAATTCATCTCGAGAGTGATCCCTACCATGTCTCCTTATTTTTCTCTTACAAGAAGATGAGCTTGAATCCTCGCTGGATTCTTCAGAGTCAGTTGATCCACTAGAAGTCCTTCTCCTTCTCCTAGTACTGCTCTTACTGCCTTCTGGTATTATTGTACCCCGCCCAAAGTCTATATTTATTTGCAAGTCGGTCAAGCTTTGCAACATAGCAGCATTCAGTTGGTGCTGCTCTTCCTGGGCTTTAATTAAGATTTCTCATGGTGGCTACAACATATGACGGTGTCTCTTGGAATCTCTGTCCATTAGACTCTATGCCATCATTTCCATTACGGACATTTTCTCCCATGGAATCTCTCGCACACTCGTAAGAATCCCAAGCATCATATCCATCATGGTTTCTCATAACTAAACCACCACTTACTTTACCACACTACAATTCCTGAAATACTGCCCTTGAAGGTGACTATGATTCTGCAAATGTGTTAGTAGAAAACTGTTAGATGCATACATTGATATAAATCAGAACTACTTACCTTCTCTTGGAGAAAAATTATAATTAACAGTTTTGCTTAAACACACAAAAATTCGCTTCTTGTTCAGCCCTATAATCCACCAAAAAATCCACTGAAAAACAGCTAGAATTTGCTGAGAAATCCACTTGAAAAACCCAAATTTCCTTTGGCCCAATCAGACCTCTTCCCAACAAAATTTCTGACGTTTCAGCGATCCAATCCACAAAATCCCTTCGGTGATCATCGGCATCCCTAACAACCAACATCGTCTGATGTATCTATGGCTCCAACAGCTAAATTTTTCCACTGTATCGAATCTTTAGTCATCTCAGCTTTCATCCTTTATTATTTATCAGCGATGCCGAGGACTACCGCATATCTATAATCGGATACACTATCCATCGGGTGGACAGTCCCTTAGACAGCCGTAACTATGGGTAGTAGTCCCACTGCGTGTTCCATAGATCATAAACTCATAAGCTGTCGGAAGCTCTATCCACTATCGACGGTTGAAGCCTCTATCCTTCGAAAGGATAGTCCATTAGACAGCTGCAGCGGTAGATGCACAAACAGCTAAATTTTTCTGATGTTCATCGACGGACCCAACAACTAATTTCCTCCGCGGTGTCGGCGACCCAATCCACTAAATTACTCTGACATATCGGCAGTCTCATTAACTATTTTCTACTGACATTTCGGTGATCCAAACAACTAACTTCTTCTGACGTCCACCGCCGCATCATCGGCTCCATCTTCTAAATTTCACCGATGGTCCCGACTAAGTGAGCCGTCGTTTCAGCAGACCAATCTTCTAATATTTTTCGATGTGTCGACGGTCCATTCAACAAACTTCATCCTACGCATCATCGATCCAAACCACTAACGTTTGCTGATCGCCAATGGTCTCAACACTTAGACAATTTTCCAAAATTTTCTTCTTCTTTCTCGCCCGTGTCGGTTCCTTCATCCTCTAACTTTCTTCGACGGTTGTGTCGTTTCGGCGATTCCTTCATCTAATTTTTTCCGATCTGCTCAACTAATCTCCGCCGACGGCCTATGAACACTTAGAAAATATTCTAAAATCCTTTCCGCCTACCCCATGTCGGGTGGCCTTCTGCCTATCCTTTCCGATGTATGGATGGACCTTCTCACTTAGTCCCTCAATGATCTGATGAGTTTGGTACTTGGAAAATGTTTCCACAAAATTTTCAACGAAATGTTTTTATCATAATTTCTGATCCCTGCTGGGCAGAAGGCATCCTACCTCTACTAACTAGTTTCTCATGGCCTTCCAAGGCCCAATGCTACCATGATGGCTCTGTCGCTGCATCTTTATGGCCCATTCAGGCCCATGCTGCAACCTTAGCTTTGATACCACAATGTAAAATCCCCGACCCTCCGACCAACGAAGAGGATGCTACGGTTCCATTAACATCTGGGCTAACCGCCCCATGAACATGAACATACATAAAATGATGAATTAAAATGCTTTGAAACTAGAACATGCACAGATCATATTTATTTATCATACAATGGAAGCAAACATACATTCATACAAGCATTCAACATGTTCATCATATTCATTAAATAGTAAGTATAAATGTAGAGATGAAATGGTCAAGAATACTCATCTTATAACGAATTCGTCCCGCAACTAGCTATGTCACTGCAACGTTCCACCCAAACATAGGCCAGCATGCTCCTTAATCTCTCAGTAGTGTTTCCACCCTCAAGCTGGGCATGATTTCCCCAAGGAATAAGGAACAAGCAGGCTTACACATAGCCCCGGATACACAAATTAGCAGATCAGCCAAGCCAACATAGTTGGGTTTATCAGGCAACAACAAATCAGCCAAGCCAACGTAGTTGGGTTTATCAGGCAACAACAAATCAGCCAAGCCAACACAGTTGGGTTTATTAGGCCATCAAGGAGCTAGTAAAGGCTGTATGCTAAGTGGGTGAGCTCATTACAGAGCTAGGGACACCTACACCAGAACTAGCCTAACTTCTAAGACACCCACACACACCCAACACAAGGAATCAGACCCTTCTCTGCTACATAGTCCCTCAGGCCCTAACATCCCTTCTAGTGTTATTCAGGGGTTGTGGAGAAGAAATCCAACCCTATAGATCTATATATGTGGTTCCCAAACACACTAGGTTTATCAAGCAACCCAAGCCCTCATCCCTACTCCAACACAGTCCGAAGACCAACCACTGCATACACGCAGTCAAACAAGCGATTCACAGATTGGATAGGAAAAACAATTCCTAAATCGTTCTTGGCCATGAATCATGGCCAAAATGACTCCATAATAGCCTATAGTATCCCAAAATGTAAAAGAAACATAGCAACCAAAAAGTGGGAAGGCAACCGCCCCGACCTTCAACATTGAAGCAATGGGAAGACACATTCCAAAAATGGGAAAGGAAAACAGACTCCCAACCTGTACATGAGGAGAATTTGCACACGGACCACAAGGTCTAGATGGAAAACACACCAGATACTTCCTCGGTGGAAAATGTGAATGACAGCCAAAACAACTCTCCTCCCAGCTGCGTGAGGCCAATAGAAAGAATCCCCCCGCCTGAGGAACAAGACATCTCTTTGTGTGAGGATGGACGACAATCGAGAATGGTGAGTGGGAAATGTGAAATAGTGCCCAGCGTTGTTGTGGAGAGAGTGGAATGATGGGATAGGTGTTTTTCCTACCCAACATGAGGTTTGATTTGCTGGTGGAGTGTGCGTGTGGGCAAGGACTGAAAGTCCTTCCACACTCCACTCCCCAGCAATAACTGCCCCAACCAATCAGCATAACATTTAAGGTGGTAGTTGGACAAGACAGGGGAAGGTGAGCAAATCAAAAAGGGTGGTTGACAAGCAAAGGGGCTTAATAGATGACACATGGATTTTCCCCATAGGCTCAAGGTTTGATAATTCCCCCTCCCTATCCTTAATAAAATCACGCCCTTTTCAATATGGTTGCAGTGAACATAGCTGGTTGGGTTCATTTAATTAAAATGCATATTTACATGATGACAAAACTTAATATGTGTCGTATACCATGATACACCATCGGCAACGATTCCGTTCGCCGAAGCATAACACAACCAAATTGATGGTGGGGCTTTTTCCTTTAGCTCCACACCACGATTCATTACAATATATACATCATGTACATTTAATGCAACGGGGTCAAAACCGGGGTGTTACAAAGATCAAGACTAGCATGATCATGTTATTGAAGCTGAACTTCATGAGATTCTAGATCTAGACCCAATATCCAGTCCAAAACAAAGGCCTAATTCTAGATGGGCTCAAAATATCAATGATGCAGCTGGGGATGGTGCTGGGAATCCAGAAGACAGAAGGAGAATAAGGTCCTAGTATCAGAATGAGCATGTTTCTCTTTCCCTCATAGATTCACTCCGTACAGAGTGGTGCAACAAAATTCTAGGAAAGTGATACATGATGATAGCGAATGATCAACCACTTGGCCCACAGAAGAATAAAATTGATCATTCTCCACCTCTTCCATACATAAGAAACACATAGATTCACCATTTCAAAAGGACATTGAGAGGTTCACATGCACAACTTCAGGATGTTGGTGAACATAAGAACCATACTGCTGCATAGTGCTACAAATTGCAACAGATTTTTGACAAATTATTCTTCTAAGGAGCAAGCTTCTTTTCTTCTAAAGATAGCTTGTATTTTCCTATTCCTACTTATTTTGAAGGGGGGGGGGTGGGTTCCCATGAGGTTTTCCCCTATTTCCTTGGCTTATTACGCAACATTTTTTTATCTTTTAGATTTTATATGGGTGACTTTTGTCCTTGTTTATAGGGCCCGCAGTCATCCAAGTTAGGATTCAGGGGGGGTGTTAGGATTTATAATCCTCCCTTGTTCAAACTTTATATTAGATTATATTTTCCTAAATTAGTATTCATTAGTTATTATTGGGTCCACTAGTACCATTTGGTCCACTTGGGCTAATGGGGCCACATGTAGCAGTCACTAGAGTGTGGGGAACACTAATAGAGTCTAACTGGAATAGACTTCAACTTCATGCATCGGTTTAGGCACGCCGTATACCAATCCCTACAATTTAGGAGCCACTGGGAGTGTCGAAACCAACGTCCTTTAGTTGTGGCAATTGGAAACTAGTTAAGCTTATTTATGCTTTAGTTACATTCAGTTAGATCTCCTCTAGTTCATTTAGCACCAGTTATGCATGGTTGCATGTGGGAAGGCACCATTTCTCACCTACTTCTCACCTACCACTGCAATTATATTGGTTTGATTGATTGTAACTGATTGAGAGACTGGATTAGACATCTCAAGTTAGCTAGTTGAACTTAGATAGTGATTTAGACACTTCTAGTTAGCCATGCAGTCAGACTGAGTTGGTATATTCGAATTCATCTCTCATGATTTGAATTCTCCTTTATGTATTACCATTGTATATTTTTGGGATGTAACAAATTTATACTGTAATTATACTGAGCAATACTTGTTTGCTTCCTGTTAGATTTGTTTTGTACAGTGTGTATTTTTTATTCCTTTTCACTACATAATAATTAGGAATTTGGTTGCACTCTTTGCATGAAGATATAATTGCACAATAATTCTAATACAGGTATCATTTAAGGTTTTTAATGCACCTAGATGGTGAATCTAGATTAAATTTTCCTTATTATCTATTTAAAAGTATAGATAATATGGTTACACGTGTAAGGAATCACCCTAACCACACCAATCACTCTATGTTTCATCATGGCCTAATTAAATTTCTGATAACCACTGAGTTGGAAAAAATTGATACATCTTTGTAGCATTTTCTATTTTGGTCCGGTTTTGATCCTAAAGTCCAGATGCATGATGTGATATAGAAATAGGAAAAAAGTATAGAAGGCAGAAGAGAAAGGTGGCTGAAGGTGGAAATAAACATGCTAGAAAGGTATTTAATGTTGTAAACATGTCTATGTTAGAGGCTTCTATAACAGAGGTACATAGAAAACTGATTATTGAGTTTCAAAAAGGAGATGCCACTGCTCCTGATACCCTTAGTCATGTTGGGGAAAATGCTATGGTCCAAGAGTTTTCATCTAATTAAAAAAATAATGAAACCCTTATTGGAGATAGCATTGAAAAAAATTGGATACCAAAAACCAGATCGAAGAACAAGTTAAGGATGAACATGAAAGCCATTCTAAATCCCAAATTTCAAAAGAATGTTGTGAATATCATAGAGGATTCCTCTAGTGATGAAGATCCACAACATGCAGACGAAAACTATCATGCAACAGATCAAGCCCTTGGAGTAATTCAAGAAGACTTAATGCATACATCCGATTTGATCAAAGATACTTGCAAAGGTAAACATAAAGTGGTTGAATTTGAAGTTGGTACATGTTCGAAACCCTCAAATATTGAATAATATCCTTCACATCAAGAGGTGATGAAATAACTATCATAATTTGAGGTATTAAAGATATATTTGCAATACTTTAAAGAGAAAATTACAAATCTAAATGATTTAAGTGAGAAGTTAATGATAACTAACATAAGGTTAAGGGAATATTTGGAGGAGATTGATGCCAACTATCAAGAGCTCATAACAATATCTAAACAAGTACTACGGAGAAAAAGATATACACAACAACAAAATAAGGAACTCATTGGTAAACAAAAGGAACTTCAACACCAAACTTGATCCATGGAAGAATACCATTCTCAGTTATAGAAAAATGTCACAAGAATTGGATGGTTTCACGATACTAGGTGAAGAAGCTAAGAAGTTGTAACTGATCATGGACAAATCCAACTCAAACTTTGTGCACACTTAAGATCCATGTCATACTCTCTAGATATATTTGATGATATATATGTTATGTCATTATTATTGGACAACTATTAGTATTAGGTTCCAAGTCTATGTTAAGAGTCATTCAATCTATATCAGATACGAGTTATTCTTTCTATTCTTAGTCATTTAGATCCATAAAATTTGGATCTCAAACTATTTTAGTTTTAATTTTTTTTGTATATATAAATGTAATTGTGAAGAATAAAAGGTGTTAGGAATGGTTTTGGAGATTAGACTTCTATTATCCATCAGGCATGTATGTTATTTTCATTTTATATAAAGATTGTTATGTAATGATTATATGCGAGATGATCCTATCTTTGGTTTTATCACGATAAATATTTAAGTTTAGTTTAAACCACTTTTAATTCATAATTCTTTTCTCTGATAAAGGCCATTTATCCTGGAATTCTTATGAATGAGTTGAAATGTGTATCATATACTTGAATTTGAATTCTCTAACTCTTTATATAACTTCATACTCATAGTCGTTTTATATATGATTATGTTTCGGTTACATCTATTGTTTACTCATTTTAGTTATTTTTTCCTTATCTCCATTTCACTTATGTATATGATATTTTTAAAGCCATAAAACTTAGTCATCCATTAGGAAACATTAATATTATCTAGACTTTGAACCTCAGTAGTCTAGATGCAGACTCTAGTGATAACATTGTCTTTATATTTTAATACATTCATTTATCTCTAAAAATAGGCACTATCGGCCCAAAATACAATCATGATTTATTACTAAAAGAAAGCTTTGAGTCTATTTAATTCTTCCCAAAAAGTCAGTCAAATTCTACTTTTCGATTGCTTTAGTCCTCTTCTGTCACGGTTGCTTCAGTTCTAGCTTCTTCCATCACGTGACGAGAATATTTATCTTTCTCGAACAAAATTTTGGCAGAATTTTGTCTGAATTTTCATATGGCCAACAATTATAGTGAATCTTTTTTCCATGGAAAATATTTCATTTAAATTCCACTAAAACCACCCACTCTCTCATCACAACTATAGATATGTATATATATCAAAGAGATCCCAAACCGGTTGCATGAAATTTTTTTGAATATTTCATCTCATCGACTCTCGGAATTTCTTTGTGGGATGTTGGAACTCATACGATCTATCACAATGCATTATTCACCATAAGCATTTGAAAAGAGGATCAAGGAGGATAGAGGTGGATTGGTCTCCCCCAAATATTTCTTGCAACACTTTTCATATTATAGGTGTTGAGATCAATTTTTTCCTAAGGTTTTCACTCAATTGGAAGCATTTGAAAAATATTTCAAGGATGGAAAAACTCAGTGGATCCTTTGCACAAAAGGTACATGTGCTTGTTTTTCGAGGTAAATTGTGCAACCATCTCAACTTGGGAACAAGAATAGAGAAAAGGTAAAATACCACACTTCTTGTTAAGAGACAATTTTCCTCCTACATTCTTCAGGAATTACTTTGTTATTAGTGCACAAAACGTTTTTAATTTTTAATTTTTTTACTTTTTGGGGACCACACATAGACCATTTACTTTATAAAATTTGCTAACATATAAAATTGGGTACAATAACTCTGTGATGGGTACAAGAATTTGTAGGATCCACCTTTTATTATTTTTTGGCTATCTTATAAGACACGAGTTATTTTCTTCATTTCATCATTCATATCACCATTCTTGTCATTTTCCTTGTACCGAAATTAGTAATGAAACTTGTACTAAAATTTGTACCGAGACCTATAGGAGAAACAAACTTGACATTAACTCACACTTTGTACTATCATTATGAATTCCCCTTCTTACTACTTGGTTTCCAGCTATGCCACATAATTTCCAACACTTCCTTCTATTGTGTGTGTTGGTCTTTGCATGCCAATTTCCTTTCCTTCTTTTGTGTGCACCAAGTAGTTTTCTCCTCCACAGATCCCAAAACTTGACCCCAAAAATCCTATCCAAATAGGTGCATAATCAAAGAAGTTTTTCTCGAGTTTAAATATGTTATGCAAGAATAGTCCACATCAAAATCAATAGAGATTTTATAATAGTTTCTACACCTTCAGTGTTGAGGGAAACACTACTTTTGAAGGGGGCATGTTGGGGTTCTTTCCTGACCAAACCTACTTTAGGTGTTTGGCCTGCACTGTATAAGACCATCTCTTTGAAATAAAACTGTGTAACTTTAGTAGTCAAAAATCAATGTAAAATGAGTCTCTATATTAATTAAGACCCACCGAGAAGTTGGTACTTTTAAATTATTTGACCATGTCAGGTTTTAAATCTAGGAATCCTATTTAAAGAGCTATAAGGATATGAAGATTTTTGTTGAATATTTTGCTAAAGGATATATACTCAATTGAGAGGTTTCCTAGCCTTAAGTGGTGCATGAGCATTGTGCCCATGATTTGTTCTTATAATCAAAGACTTTTTTCTAGAAATATTGATCTTTTTAATGTTTAATGTTTCTTATCATAAACTATAAATTATAGTTTATTACATATTAAATATATATTTGTCCTATGTTGTTTCAAGTTTCACGGTTAAATAACACTACAATCTATGCCTCAAAATTTTCCTTAACTTGGCTTGCTTGAACATCAATGTTGTTAGTTCTTAACAGAGATACTAATAATATTGTTTACTTGATGGATAGACCCACTTGAACAATTATCCAAAGTTTTGTTATGGTGAAAAAAATACAATGTGTACCCTATTGTGAACCATACCATTGTCTAAACTCTCTCCCTTCTCATGAAATAATGAAAATCCTTCAATCACTCTTTTGGGTATTCATAAGCATGGATCCATCTTAATCTCATATCTACTAAGGACCCAAAGGGATCCAATTTATGGAGGTGTAAATTTTGTTTATATTCAATTTTTATATGTTTAGAAAAATTTACACAGAAGTTTGGATTTAAGATGGATTTAAGTTGGTTTTAATTTTTTTATTTTATTAGCTGACATATATATATTTCTAAGTCCTTTTCATTTTTTTATTTTATCATCGAGCATGATTTTTTTTAACTACTTTTCTTTATAATGTAACTTTACCTTAAGTTACAACATCTCCTCCATACTGGGCTATAAAGCAGCTTTCTACTCTTATTGCAATTATAGTCCACTAGTATGTGGCATTTAGAAGGTTTATTACAAATGTGTGAGGATTTTTTATTGTTTTTCAAAAATAGTGGAGGAATTACATTAACATCATGCACATGTGTGGGTTGTTGGGCATACTCTCCTTCAACATGATGGATTGGTTAATGTTTTGGGTTTGAAATGGTATTTACTTATTACATCAAGAAGGAACATTTCTACAACGCTAGTGGGGAGAAGTGTATGTATGTTCCATAAAAATAAAATTAAATAAAATTAAAAATTAAATATATAAAAATAATAAATAGTAAATAAGAGTACATGCAACGATGCATTGTAGCATAGTGGAGCCCAAGTGGGGGGTAAGTGTGAAACAAGAATGCATGCATCATTGTGCTTTATCATAGTGGTGAGAGGGATATGTGTTGTAGTTTAGTGATGAAAGGTTTGTTAGTTTGATCCCTCTCAACCGTTTGTAGAACCGGAGTTAGATGGGTCTAAAGTTTTTTTTTTATGAAAAAAAAACAATATGTATCCTATTGTGAACCATAACTTTGTATAAACTCTCTCTCTCTCTCTCTCTCTCTCCCTTCTCATGATATATGTAAATTCATTTAAGCCCTCTCTCATGAAATATGTAAGGGCACTCGCACGAAGTTGGTTCTTCTTTTTAGTGCCAGTTAAGAAATGAAGATGCACTTCCAAAGTGTAAATCCATAACACATATGAGTTATTTATGGTACGTTTGGAATAACCCGAGCCCAAAGACAAGGCTAAGGTTAGTAAGGAAGTATCGCATATGCAATATATCGCATATGCATTCTTTAAAGTTAAATATCGCAAGTGCGATACATCGCATATGCGATATGGAAAACAAAAAAAACAAAACAGAGGCCACGGGCCTCATTTGTCATTTGCACAGTGAGCGTTTCGGGAGAGCGATAAACCGCACAGGCGATAAATCACACCAGCGATTTGTGTTTGAGCATTTGGAGGTCAATTTGGAGGTGGCTGTGGGGGTGGCTTGGCTCCAATGGCAGGTAACTACTCATATAAATAACAAATTGTTCTTAATTATTTATTGTTTTTGTTAATTTCATAGTTTTTATATTTTTTTAAAACAAATTTAATAAAAAAATTGAATTAAATCAAATAATGATAAATTAAAACAATTTGTATTTTGTTGTTTAAATCTTAATAGATAACATAAATGAGCAAGATACTGTGGAAAACGAACCAACTAATAACCAAGAACCTAACCCAAACATGAACCCAAACCCAAACCCAGAGGGAGAAGAAGACCGAAACTCACATATTCTGGTGCGTTTGGCTGCATTGAGGTGTGTTAGCTCATCTATTAGAGGGGGGGGGGGTTTCATTTGAGACAATATTTAGCCGAGGAATTGGACACAATAAAAAACACAATTTCCAATTCCCAAGGAGCTCTGTACAACATTAGCTCATACAAAGAATCGAGGAGGCAATACTACTCTGATGGTTTGAGTTATAAAGACATCACAGACCTAAACATTACAAAAGACCAATTATTTTCATTATTCCGAGACCCTAACACCCAATTGGATTCACCCACCAGTCGAGCACACATTTCCATAAATTGGTGCATGGAACCAAATATAAAGGCCAATTGGATGGATCATTGGTATATGGTCTTTGATGAAGACCCTTATGGGAATAGGGACATCCCATTTTATTTCCTTAGGAAGTTGTATGCAGAATTCATCCTAGGGAAACATGTTAACTATTTAGATATCTTAGGATTCCGAGGTGTTGGTCATGGGATTCCCCAAGATAGGGAAGCGACCAAGATGGATCCTAACCCTGTGCCACACCCTCCATGCACACCAAGAAACCCTCATCTATATCCTCCTGCGGGTCCTGTGATTGAGGATACACATGAGGCCTTATTTGACTTGGCAGATACATTGCTTCATCATGGGACTAATTTCCAAGGTAGTGTAGGTCAAGGGGTTGGCACTTCTAAGGCCGGCCCATCACACAGTAAGGATCCATCTACAAATCACACAGGATACACAGAGCATTTAGAGCGTTGTGTTACTCCACACCCTTGCACATATTTTGGAGGCATATGTGATGGCTCTGCTTCAGACTTCCGGGATGATGGATTAATTTGATTTGTAAGTAAAACTCATTATTTCATATTATATTTTGCTTCATATCATAATTTTCAAATGTTTCACAATTTATTTCTATTTAATTATTTAACAAATTATGTGAACAAATATACAACTGGTGTCCCATGGAACCCAAGAGTCTCATAGTCCATCGATTAATGTTGAGAACATTGATGTTGCTGTCAATATTGCATATGGGTTTGGTTCTTCACCATTAGCAGTAAGAAATATACTTGTTAATTTGTCAAAGTTATGTTAGCACCATATTCAAAATTTTTGATTATGAGAGAGATGTGGGGAAAGGACCCTTTCGAAGAGGTGTTGTGAAGGCATCTGTGAGATGGCATTCTGCCCTTAGGACAAGCAGAGGCAGGAATGAGGTAAAAGACGGTGTAAATTGAAGGCCATGATCTGAGTTGATAAAAATTGACCGTGGAAAGACATTTTGCGGATCATAGATGGAGGGTAAAGAGTGGATGTCAGATGTGTTGAGTGCGTTAAATGGGAGCCATAGTAAAATATTGAGATTAATCTGAAGAGAGATCAATGAAACCGAAGCATTTCATGCAGCAAAAATGCTCGGCCATAGCCACTTTTCCAAATCATGAAATAGATTAAGGAGCAGAGATAGCAAACAATTGAGATAGCAGTATGAGCAGATCCACGACCATAAATAATTTTTTGTCCTAGACTAGCAAGGATATAGTCACGATTTCAAATCACGAAAAGTGGTACTGAACACAAAGATGAACGATCACTACAAAGGTGGAGATAGATCTGGGTCATGGTTTATTTCGCAATCTGAACTAACGTGAATAGGGTCAGGATCTCAAATCATGAAAATTGGCAGGGTCTGCTTAGATTGATGGTCACAATAAGAGGTCGATCTTGATCGACAGATAAGAGACATACCGTGAGGTAAAGTCACTCACCAGACCAGGAAAGGAAGAATAGGTAGAAGGTTAAATTTTTCGGATGTGAACGGCTTCGATGAAAGGAAGTTGGAGATCAACGGTGGAGGTCAACTTTTCCATATTAAGCTATGCATGCAGACAGTGAGGAAAAATTTGGCATAAAGGACCTCACATATCTAAGGCTCATATCGCAAGGAAAAATATCCATGGTGCAAACTTCATGGGAAGGAAAAGGAAGTTACGTAGTACAGAAAACTATAAAAAGGTCTACATGGAGATGGAAAGGTTTATCTTTCCCAAAGCCTCAAGATCGCCAAACTCCCCGACCACATACAGAGTGCCAGCACAGACAGACCAGAGGACTGTGCAAGAGAAACAAGGTAGGACCCTAATACTCCCTCAGTGCTATTTGAAAATGGAAAAAGGTAGGACCCTATATGTGAGAGATAATGCAGAACCGGAGGTCACATGTCGGATGGTAGAAGAAATTCTCGTGGATGAGAACACCGATATTTTCGATACCATTCTTGTGGGGGAAACCATTGAATCCACTAGGGGTAAATTGGAAGTCCGTAAGAACTAGGGTAGCGACACATGTGGTGTTTTTAAATATTTTTTCCATTTTTTCTTTGTTGACCAAACCCCCCATTCCCTGAGTTTGTTGAGTGGCTCCCATCGTTCGTAAAACCCTTCACATCCTAGACGCGTTTTTCCAGATATCCCAAGAGTATCGAGAGGAGAATATCATACATTCCTTTAGAGACTCTACCATCTGAAATAGAGAAGCTTTCTTGAGGGCTTGTTCAAAACCTAATGGTGAACTCATCAGCCTGTATTACCCAATCGAACTTAGCCAATTTAATGAAGAAACTCAGTGGTGTATAGCCTTGGCCAGTTAGTTTTTAGGTCTAGATACTAATGGTTATGTCACAGAGTCAATGTTGAGTCTATTGTTCGTTTTGAGTACCTGTCCTCTTGAACCTGAATTGCCAGGGAAATATTTTCAATCCCGTTGTCTTAAATTTACTGAATTCATAGCCGAGAATATTCATTCTCAGTTAGCAAATTTCCACGGCACCAAAGTATTCAGATTCTAGTCCTTTTTGTTGAGAAAGTTTATAGCTTATAATGAAGAAGACTTAAAAGTTCATGAGTTAGAGATGACTAGTGAGATGGCCAAGGACTACTATAAATTCATGAACCATTTGATGGTCGAAGTATATGACCTTTTCTTTCAAGAAATGACATCCAGGGTGTTTCCTGAGATGAGGAAAATACTGCAATTTTCTCGTAGCAAGATGATAGGAGATTGGTTCCTGACAGAATTTGGAACAATCATAAGATTGTACGATTTTTTGCATCAACCCTACATTCTACCATCCTTTCTAACTGTCAGTTTTTTCTCCTTGGAATTAATCAGGAAAATACTCACTATTGAGGAAGAACACTTTTTGAACTATAAGAAGAGCTCAAATCTAATTTTCCCTTGGGAAGTGGGACCATACACAGTCAGGAGTAGAGTTTTTTTGCCACTGGTTGGACACTTACTCAAAGATATGGGATTTTCTCTAGAATAGGCTGTGAATTATGACCCACATCAAATCATTTCCAAAAGGAGGAAGGCTCACAAGTGAAATCCTTTTTAGGACACTAAAATACCTAGGCTCAGGGAAGCAACAAACTGGGATGATTTCCCTAACCCTACCACGATGGATACTAGCACAGGACAAATCTCTATCTCACCACTGCCATGGGAAACTTCTCCCCAAAGGGAATTATCCAAAGTAGTTGCAATACAAGGGAATATCTCATCGTTGGTCAGTTATTCAGGGAGTTCAATAAAAATAGGGTGTCTAGGGCCCATGAAGACTGAAGAGGTAGATACTGCTAGCATGCCCAAAAAGCAGAAAACAGAACAAGAGAAGCAGTTAGTGCAGGTTAAAATGACCAATACAAAGGGGAAAATGAATAAGGAAAACATAAATAAAAAACAGAAACAAGAAGATCCCGAAGCAGGAAAGTTGCAAATCCAGGAATATGTGTTTTATGGACAGACTCCAAACAGGCATGCCTCTAAGGAAGACTGGCTAGACTCTTACCCAGAAAGGGACCATAAAACTTTTAAGGAGACATCGGAGCTGTATAATGAGGTAATGCAGTTTCCATACCCAAATGTGGCATTAAAGACTCTTAGGGATCATGTGACTGACACCCTCAGCCTCACTTTGATAATGGGAAACAAAGTGTCAGAGGTTAATGTGAACCTCACAAAGGTTCCCAATACTAACGTAATACACTTTAGTAGAGAGACCAGTGACATCTTGAATGCTAGATTTCTGAAAGCCACATTACAGATATCCAAGATGGAGACAAGTAAAGCAAAAATCTAGACCTTTTGAGGAAGGTAAGAGTAAAAAACAAAGCCCTCAAGGCCCAAATTAACAATTTGCAAAATGAAGTAGTACAAATAGAGGGATCAACACCTAAGGGAGTTTTGGCTCAGAGATTGCTAAACGAGAAAGAGAAAGAGATCCAAATATTGAAAAAGATGTTGAAAATCCCTTCTACCTAGCTCGCTCAGAGAAATGAGTTGGCTAAATTCGAAAAAGAGAAAGAGACATTGAACACTGAGCTTACAGATTGCAAAGCCAAGCTTCTAAAGCTCGAAGAAAAGGAAAGGTAGTGGGAAGTAGATACCAAGCTTCTGAAGGAGAACAAAAAAGAATTAAAGGCTACACTAGAGATAAAGGAAAAAGAGCTTTAGGAAAAATGCACAGAGGTTTCAATTCAGCCCGTAAGTGTAGCTGAAGAAGTAGACACCACTTCTATTTCTAGAGAAATATCCCAAATAGGCATGAAAGATACAGATATTACTAATATAAAGCAGCAGATTAAGGAGCTAGAGGAGGAAAAAGAAAAGGAAGCACAAGAAAAGGAAAAGATAGAGGAGAAGTGTTAAGAATTGACACAACAAAATGCCAAATTAAGCCAGCAGGTGATCGGTAAATTGGCCTTACAAGGGGCTAAACATTTGATCTGGGATCAAATCATTGTAGAGGATGACAAGTTCATACTTTATATAGATTTCGTCGCAAACCAGGAAATTGCTCTGACAGAGGCCAAAAAAAAGGTTTCGATGGTATTAGGAGAAGTACAAAAAAGACTTGTGGTAATAGCAGAAAATGTCATTGCTTTCCTAAGCGCCTTGACGGATGATCTGGCCAATCGGTACAATATCCAAAACAGAGTTGCTATCATATCTAGGGCTAGAAATGTAATTACTAAACATAGAATATTTTTCGATCAGACAACAGCAAGTTTCGAGACATGAAACAATCCTTTTCAAGCAGGATCATTTTCGATAAGCTGGCTAGTGAATTTGAATTTTTGCTTTACTTTAAAGCTACCTATGCCAAAGCACCAGAGACCTCATACCCAAAAACTATGGAACTCAAAGTGCAAGCATTTGACATGGCGGTCGTGACTTTTCCTGGTCCTCACCAATGGAGGTCAATTCAGCAATATGGGTCAAGCAAGTTTAAGATGCAACCATAGAGGTGGAAATGATAGTATGCATCAAATTTTCTTCATGGACACACCCCTCCAATGGTCACTTCTCTCAAAACTTTGTACAGCTGTCACCTACCAAATGGATACATAAAAAACTCTTGTACATATTTTCTCTCGCAATCCATATTTCATTTTTCAGTTTTTATGTAAATCATGGCAGATACGTCACATTAGAGTTTGTTAGAAGTTGTTTTTCAGTTGTAACAAATTTTGATTCCCGAACATTGGATTGGGAAGTACCAAATACTATAAACGTACCTCCTAAAGAAGTAGAGAGGGTTGGAACCGATGTAATTTTGCAGTGTGTGCTTTCAAGAGTTTTAAATAAAGTTGTAGAGCTAAAGTCATTGTTTTACACAAGGATTCACGTGTTGTTTTTGTTACAGTCTGTTGCTTCCTTTCTCATGTGAATGTTTTTCTAGTTTATCTCTTGCATTATGTTTTATTTCATGTATGAAATAAGTGTATAATAGTTTGAAATTCATACATGCTATGCTTCATCTGTTGTTTCAGATATCCACTACAGCTTTCTTCTAAAGTTAATGCAGAATTCATTCTCAAATGCTCTGTGTTGATTGTTTGTTCATGTTCTTCTTTTCCCACCGGACAATTATGATTTGACTATGGCTGAATGGCTATCTTGCCTCTGTGTTAAAATCACCTGCATAAGTTTTCTTTATTTCCGTTACACATCTTGACTCCATCGCCCAATGGTTCTAAGCCCTATTTCAACCAATCTTACAAACAATGTATATTTTCATTTGTGCATATCTGGCATTGTTAATATTTGGTGAGAGATCCCTCTCGAAAGAGCAGAAGGCCGGTTCTCTCTTCAAAAGTGGTTCTGTTGTTACCTAGGAGTGAGCCTTCTGCAATCTTTGGTTCAATTCCAGTGCTAACCAACTGGCGTCGTTGACAGGGACGAGTTGAAGATCATCCTTGGGAGAACGAGAGGAGCTGCAAAATTTCAAGAAAGAGATTTATGGGGGCGAACAGAAATTTCTCCATTCACAAGAAGGATGTGCATTTGACCTGGTGACTCCACAAGATATCCTAGCTTCTGGAAGGATCCATACGAGATGTAATCCTAATCCTGAAACTTTGCAAAGTGTGGAAAATCCAGAAAGAATACTTAGGAATAGAAATAAGGAGAACGTGAATTTTTCGTTGTTTGGTACATCTTTATCTCAAGATTTGTGTGACATAGTGGAATCTGAATGGGGGACTAGAGTTGAAATATTACTGACCAAATCAAAATCTGAATCCAACCTAAAGAGTGTGGAGGTTATCCCTAGTAGACTGGAATCCTATCTTCTTGACTCTTTGTGGCTAGACCTTGAGACCTTTGTGAAAGATGAGAAGGCAGTCCCTATTTTTCAGAACACCCAGTTTCCTAACCTCCAGCTTGCTCCTAATCGACTGAACCCAATGGCAGTTGCTATATTTGCTCCATTAGCCCTACATGTAGTTCTGCACGACCTTCTTTTAAACTATGCCCAAATAATTTCACTATATGATGGGGAGGGGAATGTTTCAACAAAATACCATGTGGGTAACTTTTATGACTTCATAGACCTAGAGGAAGTGGATTATGAAGACTTCAAGATGAGGCTATCCACACAGAGTTTGTCTGGGGAGGCCAAGAAATGGTACAAATATTTTCCACCTAGGTCTATTCTCAGTTTTGCTGGTTTTCAAACCATATTTCTAGAAATATGGACAATAAACAAATCCCATTGCAATTCCTATCCCAGTACAACAATATCAAGAAAGAAGGTTTTGAGTCAGTGCATGAGTTTTCTAGTAGATTCATGAGAACCTATAACTCAATACCTGCTGACATTAAACCTTCACCCGGGGCGGCTAAGCTTCATTATGCCAATGCCTTTGATAATGATTTTGCTTTATTATTAAGAGAAAGAAAATCAGCCACTCTTCCTACCATGTTCACTGATGCCCGAGAAGTAGAGGTCAATATGATGGTATGTGGAAAGATAAAACCAAGAGCGGAGGTTAACAGGAGGAAAGGTAGAGAAGAAATACATCCCACCTCTTCTGCTTCTTCATCTAGTGATGTAAAGTTTGAAATGATGCTAAAAAATATGGAGAAGTTAATGGACTGGCTAACGGTAGAAAGTAAGCCAGTAAATCGAGAGCCGAATGAGCCTCCAATCAGAAATCCCAATTTTAGAAGACCAATTCCTCCCCCACTCCAACCAAATAGACAAAGGGATGTGAGGAATCCAAGGAACCAAGAAGGTCAGCAAATTCGACCTCCTTTCCCTGAAAACTATGTAGTTGCTGAAGACGATGCAGAGTCTATCAAAGGTCATATTCATCATTTTGGAAATTTATACTCTGAAATATACTTGACTGAAGAGAAACATAATATGTTTGCTCAAGTAGATGATAATGCCCTGACAGAGAAATTGGAACAATATTAGAAGGGGTATATGCATGCTATAGATGATGTCAGAAAGATCAAATTAAGGATTAGAGATGTCGCTATAAATAAAGGGGGTTTAAATCCAAATCAGCCTTCTAGTAGTCAAACCAGCGCAGAAAAAGGGAATGAGAAACAAAAGGAACATATTCTATCTAAAGAACTGGGAAAAGGAACTGGTAATGTAAAGGACCCAGAACAAGCAGCACTAGTGGAGCTATGAAAAACCTCTTCCATGCTTAACCTCCAAAGCGAACTTGATAAGTTGAAGATTTCAATCCCTTTCAATGAACTACCGAGGAATCAAGAATACAGGGACACTATAACAAAAATGATAATAAAACAAGGAGAAGCTCAAATGGATATTTTAGAACTGACAGAAGACAATCCTACTACTATCTTGGGATCTAAGATTGATAGTGTGGACAGTGAGGACGAGGAAGTACCACCCTTTTACATGAGTTTAAATGTGCATGACATGGTGTTGCAAAATGCTATGTTAGACTCGAGAGCTTCACATAATTTGATGCCAAAGGGAGTAGTGGAAATTATAGGGTTGGAGATTACCAGGCCTTATAAAGACCTTTATTCCTTTGATTCCAAAAGGGTTAAATGTCTGGGTTTGATCAAAGACATGGTGGTATCATTAAATAAATTACCATCTAAAACTGTGGTCATGGATGTTGTCGTGGCTGATATTCCTCCCAAGTTTGGTATTTTGCTGTCGAGGTCTTGGACTTCAAAGCTAGAGGGTAGCATGCAAATGGATATGTCTTACACAACAATTCTTGTTTGAAATGAAAACAAAAGGTTGTACATTTAGAAAAGATTACCTTATTTCATGAGAATTCAGGCTCAGCCTAATATCCATCATCTTTATGCTGTCAATACAGACCTAGGGTCGTCTATTTTCTTCAATGATATATCTCCTTGTAACTCAAAAATTGTTGTGCCACGGAAAGGTAGAAAGGATAAAGAAGAGACAAATGAATGAGAAGCTTTGGAAAGGAAGCAGAAAGACGAAGGACTATGGTAGATATATTTCGATGGCTCGGTGGCTAAAGTAGGTGCTGGTGTAGTTGTGTACATAATATCCCCCATTAAAGATAGTAAAGATTATTCTTACAAGTTGGTTTTTGAATGCACTAATAATGTAGCAGAGTATGAGGCTTTGTTGCTGGATCTACATGCATTAAAGGATTTGGGAGCTAAAAGGGTCCAAATCTTTGGAGATTCGGAACTTGTAGTGAATTAGGTGAATGACAGCTACCAGACTAGGAATCCAAGAATGAGGGATTACCAGAATGAGGTATGGGACATGGTCAGGAATTATTTCACCGAACACAAGGTCCAAGTGATTCATAGGTATGAGAATACAGTGGCAGACTCTCTAGCAACCGTAGCCAGGAAATTTGAGACTCTTACCGTGGGTAAGAGAAAATAAAAAGTAGACATTGTGAATAGGCCCTCCATACTGGACAACACCAAATATTGGTAGGTTTTTGAAGATGATATGAAAATCAGAAGGATTTTGGAATTGTCTAGTGATTTTGTTAATACCCGCATAGATGAAGATGATGCTGAATCCAAGAATTTCCTAGATGCTGATGGGAAGGAGGAGGAGACCACCGGAGCAGGGAAACTAAAAGACTCTTTGGGAGGTAAGGATATAGTCTAGTTAAAAAAAATCACATCCCCAGAGGTTTGATCCCCTTAGAGTCTTTTTTTGACCAAAATGATGTCCCTAGAGATCCAAAGGTTGAACCTGCTGAAGACGTTGTAGAAGATAGAAATATTGGCATTGAAGATAACCCGAAAATTATAAAGTTTTCCAAGAAATTACTCGCTAAATAAAAGGAATGGTATGTGAACCTGATGAAGAAATACACAGATGTGTTTGCATGGAGTTATGATGACCTCAAAGAGTATTACACTTCCATCATACAACATACTATCCCAATCAATCCTGGAGAAAAACCATTTAGGCAGAAGCTCAGGAGGATCAATCCAAAGCTAGTACCAATCATTGAAAAGGAGATTAAAAAGTTGTTTGATGCAAAAATAATTAAGAATCTGAGATTTTTGAAATGGTTGGATAATTTGGTTCCTTTTAGGAAGAAGAATGGGGAGATAAGACTATGTGTGGATTTCAGGAACTTGAATAAAGTCTCTTTGAAGGACAATTACCCTTTGTCGAAGATGGACCAGATCCTACAGAGGGTAGTGGGATCCAAGAGAATATATACTATGGATGGGTTCTCTAGTTACAATCAGGTGAAGGTGCTACCTGAAGACCAGGAAAAAACTTCTTTCACCACACCTTGGGGTACCTTCATGTACGCCAAGATGCCGTTCAGATTAATGAATGTTGGAGCCACTTTCCAACGTGCCATGGATATTTCCTTTGTAGATGAAAGAGACAAGTTTGTGGTGATTTACATGGATGATATTACTATATATTCACAGTTTGTCAAAGATCATATTAGGCATTTAGGAAGGGTTTTTATTAAGTGCAAGAAGTATGGCATCTCATTAAATTCGAGAAAGTCAAATTTTGCTCTAGAAGAAGGAACGTTGTTGGGGCATATTATTTCAAAGGAAGGAATCAGCATTGATCCAGACATAAAAGGTATCTTGAAGGTGGAGGAACCGAGAATTAAGAAGGAAATATAGTCTTTCATTGGTCAGGTAAATTTCTTGAGAAGATTCATTTCTAGCTTTGTCGAAATCCTGATGGACATTACCTATATGCCAGGGAAAGATCATGAAATCAAATGGACGGTGGAAGCCAAGAAATATTTCAAAGATATAAAACAAGCCATTTCGGAAGCTCATGTGCTAGTCAGTCCAGACTTTGAGAAATATCTTTTAGTATTCTCATATGCTTCGGAGCATACTGTGGTAGCAGTTTTGTTGCAGAAAAATGATCAGGGTGAAGAGCATACTATAGCATTTTTCAGTAAGATATTGAGAGATGGATAATTGAAATATGATATAATTGAAAATCAAGCTTATGCTTTGGTTAAGGCCTTAAATGATTTTAGAATTTACATCCTCCATTGCCATATAATTGCATATGTTCCCAACAGCGTGGTGAAAAGCATACTCATGCAGCCACATCCGGAAGGGAAAAGAGCTAAATGGATTGCAATGCTTCTAGAGTATGACATAGAAATTAAGCCTACGAAATTGATCAAGGGGAAAGGATTGGCTAAAATGATGACAGATTCCCATTGTGATTCTCTGCATCTAAATTTTTTAGCTGGTCAATGTAATCAGTTGGATGCAGAAGCACTAGTGAGGCCTGAGTTTTCTATATCTCCTTGGTATGCTGATATTGTTTTTGTATTGTAGAATTTACAACCTCCTATATGGTTAAGCAAAACCAAGGCTAGGTCTGTGAAGCTGAAGGCTACGAAATTTTGTATCATAGAACAATATATTTATTTGAAAGACCCTGGGGGAATACTGTTGAAATTTCTTTTGGAGAATGAAGCTCAATGTATAACAAAAGAGTTCCATGAAGGAGATTGTGGAGGGAATCATTCCTGGAAGGTAACCGAAAATAAAATTCTGAGGGCAGGATTCTATTAGCCTTCGTTATTCTTAGATGTATATAAGCGGATGACTAAATTCCATTAGTGTCAGATCTTTGAAGCATTAGAGAAAATTTCAATTTAAAATTTGCCTTCCAAAAATAATACAAATTCCATGTCATGATGTATTATCCAATAGAAATTATTTAAAATTCAAAAAGGGAGCACCTCTTAAACAATTTTTTAATATAAATTTGGGGATAGGTATCATAAAAAAAACTACTTTTTTTGTTCGTAGTTTTGACATATCTCCCTGTATATTTACTCAAATTTCAATCAGGAGAGCTCATTGGATGTGGAATTAAATTCTGCATCCAACGATTACCCACTTGGAATACTTTTGATGGGCTCCGCTACCCCAAAAACAAGAAATACCTAAAAAAATGTGATGATGACATCATCATCACATTTTTTCAGGTATTTCTTGTTTTTGGGGTAGCAGGGCCAGTCAAAAGTATGCCAAGTGGGTAATCCTTGGATGCGAAATTTAATTCCACATCCAACGAGCTCTCCCAATTTAAATTTGAGTAAAAAAATCGGGAGATATGTCAAAAATACGAACAAAGAAGTATTTTTTTCTTTTCTTCCTCCAAAATTAATAAATATTATTTTATTAATTTTCCTTAGGAGGCCAATTTGAGTTGAAATTTCCTCTAATGGAAAAATGAAAGTGGTTTCACTTCCCCTCAACCCTATATCAATAGAAGCACCTTTCCAACAAAGGAGGTTGGATTTAATCGAAGAGATAAATCCAAACTCCTTAGGACATCATAGATGGATTTTAACATCTACTGATTATTTCACAAAGTGGATTGAGGAAATACCCACTAGAAGAGCTACAGAAGAAGTGATAATGAATTTCATAGAAGATAATATTTTGGCAAGATCTGGCTGCCCTAAGTGAATTGTGACAAACAATGCACCTGCGTTTAAGTCCAAGAAGATGATTAATTTTTGCTATAAACATCATATAAACCTAAATCATTCTACTGCTTATTACCCATAGGGAAATGGACTTGTAGAATCCTCTAACAAAATTCTGGTGAGGATTATTAAGAAACTGTTGGAGGGTAACAAAAGAGCTTGGCACACAAAGTTGAAACACGCCTTGTGGGCTGACATAATCAGCACAAAGAGGGCTATTGGTATGTCACCTTTTCAATTGGTATATGGAGCCAAGGTAATTTTTCCTGCATCTCTAGGTGTTCGAGTTATGAAATTATTGCGGGACCAGTTACATGAGCCTAATCCCATTCAAAGGAGGATCAACCAGATTATTGAACTAAATGAAATGAGGGACAAAGCTTATGATAAGGTCCAGATACATCAGGAGAAGATGAATAATACCTTTGACAAAAGAATAAAGGAGGACATTTTCTGGGTTGATGACTTGGTGTTAAAATGGGATGCCCCGCAGGAAGACAAAGGCAAAAACATGGAAAATTAAACCACTTATGGGTGGGCCCATACCTTATTGCAGCACTCAAATGAAACAATGCTTTCATTCTGCAGTATCTAGATGGGTCACAGTACAAGGGAGGCCCAATGAATGGGAGGTTTCTAAAACATTACCTGGAGTAAAGGGACAAAGTTACATGTATTATAGTGTAAATATGTTTTATGTTTTAGTCAGTACAAATGGTGAATCGAAAGATTTGAATCCCGCAGAGAAGGCCCTAAGATCAGAAGAGGTAACCATTTTTCAATTATGTTTTCTTTCAGAAAGTAAAGTAAGAGGATGTTGTCAATGGATTCGGTGACTGATCTAAGGGTTCTTTGCTACCTTGCTGGGAGGATAGCATCCCTTTTGGAGCCAGTTTTTAGCAACATATTCAAAATTTTCGATTATGAGAGATATGTGGGGAAAGGACCCTATCGAAGAGGTGTTGTGAAGGCATATTTGAGATGACATTCTGCCCCTAGGACAAGCAGCAGCAGGAATGAGGTAAAAGACAGTGTAAATTGACAGCCATGATCCGAGATGATAAAAATTAACGGTGAAAAGACATTTCGTGGATCATAGATGCAGGGTAAAGTGTGGATATCAGATGTCCTAAGTGCATTAAATGGGAGCCATAGTGAAAGGTTGATATTAATATGAAGACAGATCGATGACACCAAAGCATTTTGCGTAGCGAACATGCTCAACCAAATCCACTTTTCCAAATCGCGAAATAGATTAAAGAGGATAGATAGTGGACGGCCGAGATAGGAGTACGAGCAAATCCATGGCCATGAATGATTTCACATCCTAAACTAGAAAGGATATAGTCGCAATTTCAAATCGTGAAAAGCGGTACTGGCCGCAAAGATCAATGGTCACTACAAAGGTGGAGATAGATCTGCGGTCATGGTTTATTTCATGATCTAAACTAGCGCAAACGGGGTCAGGATCTCAAATCACAAAAAGTGGCAGGGTCTGCTCAGATCAATGGTCGCAAGGAGAGGTTGATCTTGATTGACAGATAAGAGACATAATGCGAGGTAAAGTCACTCACTAGACCAGGAAAGGAAGAATTGGTAGAATGTTAAAGTTTTCGAACAGGAACGGCCTTGATGAAAGGAAGTTGGAGATCAATGGCATAGGTCAAATTTTCTAGATTAAGCTACACATGCAGACAGTGAGGAAAAATTTGGCATAAAGGACCTCACATATCCAAGGCTCATATCACAAGGAAAAAGATCCACAGTGAAAACTGCATGGGAAGGACACGGAAGTTACGCAGTATAGAAACTATAAAAAGGTCTACACGGAGTTGAAAATGTTTGTCTTTTCCAAAGCCTCAAGATCGCCAAACTCCCCAACTACATACATAGCTCCAGTGTGAACAAACCAGAAGACTGTGCAAGAGAAACAAGGTAGGCCCCTGATACTCCCTCGTTGCTATTTGAAAATGGAAAAAGTAGGAGAAGTAGAAGTGGTAGATGTAAGAGATAATGCAGAACCGAAAGTCACATGTCAGAGGGAAGAAGAAAGTCTCGTGGATGAGAATGCCTATATTTTTGATACCATTCTTGTGGGGGAAACCATTGAAGCCACTAGGGGTAACTTGGAAGTTCGGAAAAACCAGGGTAGCGTTACATGTGGTGTTTTTAAATATCTTTTCCATTTTTTCTCTATTGACCAAACCCCCCGTTTCCCTGAGATTGTCGAGTGGTGTGAAGACAATTTATCTGTTGCCGAGGGAGTCATTCTGAATAGGTCAAAATCCAAAATCCTCTTTTCAGTCCAGGCTCCTGTCGTTCGTAAAACCCTTCACATCCCAGATGAGTTTGTCCAGATATTCCAAAAGTACCAAGAGGAGAATATCATACATTTCTTTAGAGAGTCTACCATCAAAAATAGAGAAGATTTCTTGAGGGCTTGTTCAAAACCTAATGGCCAAGTCATCATCTTCTCTTTCCCCATCAACCTTAGCCAATTTAATGAAGAAACTTAGTGGTGTGTAGCCCTGGCCAGTCAGTTTTTAGGTCTAGATACTAATGGTTATGTCACAGAGTCATTATTGAGTCTATTGTTCATTTTGAGTACCTATCCTACCAAACCTGAATTGCCAGGGAAATATTTTTCAGTCCTGTTTTATTAAATTTGATGAATTCCTAGCCGAGAATATTCGTTCTCAGTTAGCAAGTTTCCATGGCACCAAAGTATTCATATTCCAGTCCTTTTTGTTGAGAATGTTTATCACTTATAACAAAGAAGACTTACAAGTGCCTGACTTAGAGATCACTAGTGAGATGCCCAAGGACTACTGTAAATTTGTGAACCATTTGATGGATGAAGTATACGACCTTTTCTTTCAAGAAAGGTGACCCAAGGTGTTTCTTGAGATGAAGAAAATACTGTAGTTGTCTCGTAGCAAGATGATAGGAGACTGGTTCCTGACAGAATCTGGAACAATCATAAGATTGTATGGTTTTGCGCATCAACCCTACATTTTGCCAACCTTTTTAACTGCCAGGGTTTTCTCCTTGGAATTAATCAGGCAAAGACTCACTGTTGCGAAAGAACACTTTTTGAACTACAAGAAGAGCTCAAATCTGATTTTCCCCTTGGAAGTGGGACCATACACAGTCAGGAGCAGAGCTGTTTTTCCATTGATTGGCCACTTACTCAAATATATGGGATTTTCTCTAGAACAGGATGTGAATTATGACCCACATCAAATAATTTCCAAAAGGAGGAAGGCTCACAAGTGCAAGCTTTTTGAGCACACTAAATACCCAGACTCGGGGAAGTAGCAAACTGGGATGATTTCCCTAACCCTACCATGATGGATAATAGCATAGGATGAAGCTCTGTCTCACCCCTACCATGGGAAACTTCTTCCCAAAGGGAATTATTGAAAGTAGTTGCAATAGCTAGGAATATCTCATTGTTGGTCAGTTATTCATGGATTTCAATGAAAAGAGGGTGTCCAGGGCCCATGTAGAATGAAGAGGTAGATACTGCTTGCATGACCAAAAAGTATAAAACAAAACAAGAGCAACAGTTAGTGTAGGTTAAAAGGATTAATACAAAGGGGAAAATGAAGAAGAAAAACATAGAGAAAAAACAGAAACAAGAAGAGCCCAAGCAGCCAAGTTCCAAATCCAGGAATATGTGTTTGATGGACAGACTCCAAACAGGCATGCCTCTAAGGAAGACTGGCTAGACCCTTATCGAGAAATGGCTGATAAAACTTTTAAGGAGAGATTGGAGTTGTATAACAAGGTAATGCAGTTGCCCTACCCAAATGTGGAATTAAATATTGTGAGGGATCACACCACTGACACCCTCAGCCTGGATTTGACAATGGGAAACAAAGTGTCAGAGGTTAATGTGAACCTCGCAAAGGTTCCCACTACTGACATAATACACCTTAATAGAGAGACTGGTGACATCTTGAATACTATATTTTTGAAAGCCACATTACAGATATTGTTATCAACCCGAATGGCACTTCTCCGTTTGAGTGCCGACATTCTTTATGTTGGTACACAAAAGGAAAAATTAGGATTGAAGTTTTCCAAAACTCTATAAATGGGCATGATCTGAGATGGATTTACCCTCAAACCAACTTGCTATATTTTTTTTTAAGTGTTGAGTTGCATTCACGACTATCTGCACTGCAACTTGCATACTGTACGCGAGTATTTGGACTGCAACCCGCGTATACCTATGTACGCAGGTTTCCTTCGAGAAAATCGCATGTCATACGCGGGTTGCATATATTAATAGTTGCATACACCTTAGTTTGAATTTAAAAATATATAAAACAGGATTATATGAGATTAGTTGGTCCCTAATCCATAACTATCCCAACTGTTTCAACCATCCCAACCTTCGAAACTACTCTATTTGCCAAAGTATAAATAGAGGCCTTGGGGTGGGGACTAGTAAATCACTTTTGGAGAGCAAAGTTATGCTAGTGGTATATCTTCAGAAATCTTGGAGCAGCAGAACTCATAGTCCTTTGGTTGCAGAGGAGTACTTATCTCATAATATGGGTTGTACTCTTATCTCATTCACCGATTGTTAATAAAGAGAATTCTTTTTCCAATCTTGTGTTGAGTCTATTTCATGTATTTTGGTTAATGAATATATTTGATTATATGTTTGATATATTGTTTATTTAACCTTTGATATATATATGCATGAGATATTACTTGAAGGATTTTCTCTTTGTAGGTGAAAGAGGTGCATCCCTAGAAGCTTTAGAGAGAAGAGGAGCGGGAGAAGATCAAGCTTGGATCAACCGTCGGTAATCGGATAAGTAAAGAATTTCTTCCTATTCCCTTTCCATTATATGGTAAATATGATTGTTTGCAAGTTAGTAGTAAGTTGGTAACCCTAGAACCTAGGTTAAAAGGGTGCTTTATCCTGAACAACAGAACTGGTGACTCCACTGGGGAGTCTAGCCTGCTATGGGTTAGTCTTGTAGATACTTGCCCAGTCTTTGCTCTAATTCTGTGTGTGCTTGTCTATCCTGACTTTGATTTGCACTAGTGTGTCCAGAGACCTTTGTTATTTTTTCCGTTTTGAATTTTTTTGTTGTTGCATACGCTGGTTGTTGTGCTACATAGTTGCGTACACCAACTTGCATACGTGGGTTTCTTTATAAGATAGTCGTGTACGTCTGTTAGCAGCACAAAATTTTAGGGAGGGTTTCTTGTCCCTGTCTTGTTTGGATTTTTCTCTGCTTGAGGGTATTATGTTACTGCCATCTTCCTGTAAGTCTGAAAGTCCTGTACACAATGATTTCTACTTTTGATTAAGCCTTTGAGTTTTATTGTTTGAGTCTTCTTTCACTTAGAAATTTGAGGTAGGTTCTCCTGTTCGGGTGATAGGTTCAGTGCTGTGTATCTGATTCAGTGATCAGGATTTTGGATACCTTGTACTCTGTACTACTTTTGAGTAGTATCAGTTTGTCACTTGTCCTTTAGCAATTTCGGTGGATTTTATTCATTGATTTCTTCCCAAGTTAGGTGTTTACCAAGTCTCCTACTTAAGTGGTTGAATTCGGTTCTTGCAATTCTACTATACTTGATATTGCTTTGTTTATGATCTGGTTATTCAAACATACTCAAGAAATTTTGCATTTCGGTGCGTAGTAATTTTTGAAGAATTTGAAAAGTAAAAAAAAAACATTTGAAACATTTGCATTTAATTGCATATAGTAGTTTTATTTTCAGTATTTTTGAATAAAATTTCAAAAATGAAAAAAACAATCTTAGTCTTCTCATACTTAGTTGTAATTTCATTAGCTCATATTTACAAAAAGGACAAGAAACTTGTTTTAAGTAGTTGTAATTTGTTTTGGATTTCATTTTATACACCTTTTTACTTTTCTTATCGAGTCTATAATATCACAGTCATTCACACCACTTACCCTCTGACTAAGAACAACCCTTAAAATGAATGCTATAATTTAAAATTTATTGGTAAGTTTTGTTTTATAGGATCATACACCTACTAGCTTAGGCTAGACCTGTGGGATAGGAATTGTAAATTCTCCACAAGTGTTTAAATTCAGATGTAGTTAGCTAATCAATAGGTAAATCCTTTTCTATGTTGGTAATATCTAGGAAGCTCCTCTCAAATAGGAGTTAAGCATGAGGCTGTGTGGAGGCTTGGAATGAGGAGATAACCCTTCGATTCCTTGTCAAAGCATAGACCAGGGTTTTTGGGCATCTGGGGATTCTATCCTAGATAGATTTTCAGGCTTTTCTACCCTACCCATGCATACGAACCAGGCTTGCGACTGTCCCCCCATACTATTGATATAGTTAAGGTAGCCTTTAGTCTCTTTGACATCTAGGGTTTATACACAGGTAAACCAAAAGGCTATTTCTAGTTGACCTTGGATGGGCTTGGAAGGTAACCATTGTTGAAAGTGTAGGAGGGCGGTGGGTGATTCCTCTACTTTTGCCTAAGAACCTCTTCAAGGACGCCAAGAAACTATTTCTTAGCTTTCTTCGGGAAAGCATATCTTATACCCCTTGTGATTGTTGAGACTTTAGGAAATTTTGTAGTGATTTCTCTGTGGTTTGTCTTGTTTAGCTTACCTTAGGGTGTGAAGAGTCAAATTTACAATCGTTCAGGACCAATCTCTCAGAATATCTTGAAGGTTGCAAAAACTTCCTCTGCTTATTAAATTGGAACTTCCACCTCCCCCTCAAAGGCGGAGATTAGACACGGATGGTTCTTTCGAACCGATAGGAGTTAGTGAAGTTCCAGGTGAACTAGAACTTAGGATAGACTAGTTTGATTTAACTATAGTAAAGATAGAAGACTTGCAGGATGATGAGTTCACAACGAAATTTAATTCACCTCTAACTGACCTAAACGATCATGTGATCATCCAGGTTCGTCCTTTCATCTCACCCATGATTGGTGTTCCTCTGGGCAGACTAATGTCTACTGCAGGAGAAATTTCTTCTACATCCACCTCAACCGCTCCTATTGAAGAGGTGCCACCTCCCCCGGTTGGTGCCCTAGAACAAGTATACCTACTACACCTTTACCTCCAGCTAGCCGGGTGGTTCAACCACCGACTTCTACAAATTTAGCAGGAACTTCTGGTGGAATGGTAACTCGGATTCCTAGTGTACCTTCTATTCCTACCTCCTTTGCAGACACTGCTCAGAGTGGTCCTATAGGATCCTCGTGATTTGTCCAGGGTTTTCCTTGGAATGGGGGGCACATTCCCTCATCCACTCCATATGTAGGTCCAACACCCACATATGTAGGGGTGCAGTTTGGAAACCATAATCCTTATGGTCAAGGTTTTAAACTCCATTTTTAGCTCCTTTCACAATCGCTCCTTTAAAGTGTTTTAGCGGAGGGATACCTTCTCTTGTGTTCCAAACCCCAGTTTCTACTGGGGTAGCTCGAACGTCATACACTGCACCGCATATTAACAATCCACTGGCCTATGGGTGGAATCCTTTCCAAAGTTTCCCGACCACTTCACAATCGGTGGCAGGGGGAAACCCCGCCTTCACATATGGGAACAGGGGGGAAATTCCCTCTAATCCCCAAGATGGTACATTTAATGCTCATGTTAGACCCAAGCTCCCTTTCCTAGCAACTTTAAACTTGCCAGAATTGTCGAAGTTAATGAATGACCCGGTGAGACATAACTCTTCCTGGCCACCTGTTCCTACCAAGCTACCCTCGCACATTCCAAAATTTGAAGGAAAATTTGGTGATGACCCAGGATCTCATGTCACCACTTTTCGATTTTGGTGCTCTTCCAGCTCACTGAATGATGATACATTTTGGTTGAGATTGGTCCAAAGAAATCTGACCAGTATCATAGAAAAATGGTACATTGAACTGCCCTCTGCTACATTTGTTAGATTTTTAACATTAAGTTAGCATAACATTAGGATCTTTAACTAAGAGAACAACAAGCACATCAATCAAACATAAGAGACAATGAACACAGTGTTTTTCGTCAGGGAAACCATAAATGCAGAAAACCCCGCAACTTCCTCAATGATAGAATCAACACCAAAAGTAAAAACCCCAAAATAGTAAGATGATCTCCCGATAGCAGTAATCTCTTTCTTCCTTTACCCAGTGTCTTTCTCTTCCTCAACTATGTGCTACAACTGAGTGTGGATTAGTGTGTGATAAATAGAGAGGCCAAATCTCTATTTATACTAATTCCCGACATGACTAAAACCATACTGGGGCCGACCTCTCTAGGAGAGTCTAATAACCCTAGTGCCCCGAAACTGTGGGGACTTTAACCCTTAGACAATAGGACGGTTACCCATAATGATTTGACATGACTTGTTTACATTATATATCCTCCCGATAGGAACATCGGGGCATGACATGACACAAGTACATCCTGAAATAAACATCAAGTTACAATAGATAAGAAATACAAGTGAATACATTCAGAAGTTACAATTACATCAACACTCCCTCTTAACTAGGAAGGTATTCTCTCGACACAATTTTCATCAATGGTCTTCTTCTCTGGATCAACTCATCATCTGCATCTTCAAGTCATCTTTGTCTTCAAGTCATATTCATATTCAAGTCATCTTCATCTTCGGATCTGGATCATCACTCGATCTGGATCATCACTGGATTTGGATCATCACTTGATCTGGATCATCACTGGATATGGATCATCACTCAATCTGGATCACCACTGAACATCATCACTAGATCTGTATCATCACTAGATCTGGATCATCATTGGACATCATCACTGGATCTGGATCATCATTGGATGTGGATCATCACTGCTGGATCATCATCACTAGATCATCATGGGTGCTATCTCATGATTCTTCTCATCACAGGAAGTTCTACAGAGCTAGCCATTTTTCATGCTAGTTGTAGGCCTAGCCTCCATGTAGGTCTTCTTCAGCGCTTATATCTAACACCAATTCAGAATGGCCCACCCAACACTTACATCTAACATACTCATCAGAAAGGCATGCCCAACACTCACATCTGATCATATAGGAACCAATCCTATAATCACATCAGAAAGGCCCAGCACTCACATTCACCAGCATGATAGGACACAACTACTATCATCTATGAAAAGGCTCAGCACTTACATCTGACATACTCATAAGAAAGGTAGAACACTCACATATGACCTACTCGTCAGAAAGGCACAACACTCACATCTGACCTACTCGTCAGAAAGGCATAGCACTCACATCCACCAGCATGATAGGACACACCTATTATCATCTGTGGAAAGGCTAGCACTCACATCCACCAGCATGATAGGACACACCTACTATCATCTGTGGAAAGGCTATGCACTTACATCTGATCATGTGGGAACACATCCCTCAGTCACATCAGAATGGCTCTCAGTCCCAGATTGAGGATTCCTAGTAACTCACCAAGTAGCTCCATCCCAAGAATGGCGGTAGCCCTTATATTTGACACCAAGTCAGAATGGCCAGCACTCACATCTGACATGGGAGGAACCTAATCCTTTAACCATGACAGAATGGCTTAGCCCTTACATCTGATCAAGTGGGAACACATCCCTCTATCACATCATAATGGCCATGCACTCATATCTTATCATGTGAGAACACATATCACAGTCATATTAGAACGACCCTCAGTCGCAGACTGAGTTTTCCAGTCATATCACAGGCATCTCCATTCAAAGAATGCCAATAACCCTTATATATGATCATGTAGGAACCAATCCTATAGTCATATCAAAATGGCTCACCACTCATATCTGACATGGAAGGAACCAATCCTCTCACCATGACAGAATGGCTCAGCCCTTATATCTTACCATGGAAGGAACTAATCCTCTCACATGTCAGAATGGCTCACGAACTCATCACTTCACTTTGGAGGCAACCTCGATCTCGAGAACACCAAGCTTCTCTCTAAAGTACTCAAACTTCACCCTAGCCAATGTTTTTGTCAACACATCATCTATCTGTTCATCCATCACAATATACTGGAGCTTCACTGCTCCCCTCTGCACCATATCCCTGATATAGTGATACTTGATCTCGATATGCTTCGACTTGTCATGGAATATCGGGTTCTATGACAACTTCATACAACTTTGGTTGTCGCAATATATACAAGTAGCATCCAACTGGAGATCAAATAAATCAGACAGTAGCTTCCATAGCCATACTGCCTCACAACTAGATGAACAAGTTGTGACATACTCTGCTTTATCTATACTCAATGCCACACAGGATTGCTTCCTGCTAAACCAAGAGATCACACATGATCCCATACTGAAGCAACACCCTGAAGTTCTCTTCCTATCAATGGAACTTCCTGCCCAATCTGAATCAACATAACCCTCCAGTTTAATCTTCTGATTCGACTCATACTTGAGCCCATAATCAACTGTACCCCTCAGGTACCTCAAAATATGCTTTGCAGCAATCAAATGAACATTTCTTGGATCTGTCAAGAACTGGCTGAAGGTGTTCACAGCAAAGCAAATGTCTGGTCTCATGTTCGTTAGGTACATCAAGGACCCAATCATCTGACAATACATCATGGCATCAACCTCTTTTGATGAAGCATCACTCAATAACTTTAGGTTTGATTCCATAGGTGTGGCCATAGCCTTACAGTCCATCATCCCAAACCTCTTCAGGATATCTACAACATATTTCCCTTGTCCAAGGGAGATTCCATCCACACTCTGCCACACCTCCATACCTAGGAAATAATGCATCATACCTAAGTACTTCATTTCGAACTCGGCAGCAAGCTTTCTCTTTGTATCAACAATCAACCCATCCATACCTGTTACAAATAGATCATCTACATATATTAGGAGCATCATTGGGTTGCCATCTTCAACCTTGTAGTAAAGGTTGGAATCTGATTTACTCTTAGTAAATCCCAAACTGGATAGAAAGCCATCAATTCTGTCGTACCAAGGCCTAGGTTCCTGTTTCAAACCATACAGGGCTTTCTTCAATCTGCACACATGAGACTCTCTATCATGTGTCTCGAAACCGAGTGGTTGCTCTACATACACTTCCTCTTCTACTACATCATTCAAGAAACTTAGTCTTGACATCCATTTGGTGTATCTTTCATTCCATCACTGTAGCCAAAGAAAGTACTGATCTGATGGAAGTGTATCTGGATACAGGTGCAAAAGTTTCTTCATAGTCAATTCCTTATTTCTGGGAGAAACCACGAGCAAAAAATCTTTCTTTATATTTTTCAATGCTACCATCTGCAGCATGCTTGATCTTGTAGATCCATTTGGAAGTTACAACTTACTTCCCTTCTAGTCTTGGGACAACATCCCAAACATCATTCTTCATGATTGATTAGTACTCTTCGATCATAGCATCCTTCCATTCTTTCTGTTATGTCACTTCTTCATAATTGGAAGGTTCTTTATCGATGAAATCACATAGTAATGCTACATACCCGTAGCAGGATTTGGTCCTCTTTTTTTCTCTATGATTCTCTTCTGGAGCCCCATATATTTCGGCACCTTGGATAATTTCTCGTACCCAAGAAGGTTTCCTCTTATGAGGATTCTTCTCCTGAGGGGATCTACAGGTCTTTGTGATTCCTCAAATTCTCGATCTTCTTCTTGAGTTTCTTCTTTCATGGTTGTATCATGAATTTTGGGTGCTTTTGCTTCTTAAGGTTCTTCAGTAGGTCTCTTTCTGGATTTCTTGTAAGCTATGCCTTCATCAAATGTCACATCCTTGCTGATGTCAATCTTCTTGTATCATGGGAAATATATTCTGTAAGCCTTCGAGCTTTCAATGTATCCCACAAATATACCCTTCTTTCCTAAAGGATCTAATTTTGTTCTCTTCTCTTTTGGAATGTGTATGTACACAGGACAGCCAAATATTCTAAGATGGCTAACTTATGGTTTCTTGCCGGAGAATACTTCTTAAGGAGTCTTGTTCTCGAGTACTCTGTGTGGAGTACGGTTCTGTACATGCACTGTTGTTCTAGTAGCTTCTGCCCAAATATGCATAGGAAGATCTTGATCATGAAGCATTGCTCTTGCAGCTTCCATGATAGTTATATTCTTCCTTTCTGCATTCCCATTCTGTTGTGGATTATAAGTAGTGGACAAATCCCTCTTAATCCCTAGGTCTTTACATAACTCTTTGAATTCATTTGATGTGAATTCTCTACCATTATCTGATCGAAAGGTCTTGATATTCTTTTCAGTGTGCTTGTCGATCAAGAATTTGAATTCCTTGAAGTTGCTGAATACTTCATCTTTGGTCTTCATGAAGTAGATCCATGTCTTCCTAGAAAAATCATCAATGAAAGAAACATAATATACATACATGCATAGTGATCTTGATGACATAGGACCGCATACATCGGAGTGGAGGATTTCTAGGATTCCTTTTTCTTTTCTTTTGCTACTTGGAAATGTCTTCTTTGTATTCTTTCCTTTCGCACATCCTTTGCTGATCCGGGAGATTCTAAAAAGGCCAATTTTCAAAATCATCATATTGCAACAAAAATAGTACCATATCAAAGAGATTTTCAAGCCGATTCCAACGGTGCAAACGGCGTGTCAAACGGACTCTGGATGCAAAATATATTGTGTTTTGAAGTTTGGCCCCAACATGGAAAATTTTGGCTGAAGTGTCACGTGGCACTCCCTCAAGCTTCCACGTGGTAGTAAAAAAGTGAATTCTAATGACATGGCATGATAATGTATCATGATGATGCGGCATGATGATGTGGCATGCTGACATGGCATGGTGATGTGGCATGATGACATAGCATGTTGATATTGCATGATGACGTGGCATGCTGACATGGCATGATGAAGTGGCATGATGACTAGCATGCATGCATTTGTGCTTGAAATTAGTTTTAGGACATTCATGCATTTACTCATGAGAAATTGTAAAATGATTAATATTTGAAGTGAGTGGAAAAATTACTCACATATTACTCATTTATTTTATTCCTTGAGTTGTTATGAAGTTAATGCATGGTTGTAACCAAAAACAAACATGCCATATTTGTAAATAATTTGTAACAAGTTGGTTTATGGTTGAAAAACCAACATGCTATTTAAAAAAGGGATTTTGTTATGTAATGGATTATTGTTGGATTTTGTAAATGTCATTATGGGGAAGTAACTAAATGTGAAAACCCATGGGCATGTGGGCATGAACCATATTTTTGGTTTATGTTCTTAAAATCCAAACCAATTTGTAACTAATCCCAATTTGGAGAATCACATGTATCATGCCACCAAGAGTAGCTTCTCCTATTTAAGAACTTGTCATGTGCATTTGAAGGGAGCTCAAGTTTGGAGAGATGTAGCACATAGAGGAAGCAAGCATCTGAGAGGCCCCATTGGGGGTATCCATTGGAGAAGCTCATGGAGAGGCTCCAACCTTGTAGTTCCAGCTCAGAGAGCAAGCATGGCTCCATCATGTCTGAAGGTGATCCAGCGTAGGAGACAAAGAAGCAGAGTCCGGTCGAGGAGGCAACATTTCAATTTGCATTTGAAGGCAAGTAGCGACCATCTACACTCTCATCCCAAAGGACAAAGGTGAAGGGATTGGTTGGTAAGATTGTGAATTTGGTTTTATTGATGCACTTGTCATGCAAACATATTGTCATCTATTGAGACTATCCTACAGAAGATCATGTGGCGTAGCTCGAGGTTCATGGCTCGTAGAGTCAATTAAAAGGGTGCGATTTGCAACATTATGCAAGTCTTTGATCCGCTCGAGTTTCATGGCTCATAGATTCAGTTGAAAGAGTGTGATTGGATACATTGGGAAAATATCTTCATGTCCAATTTTGGCAACTTCTCGAGACAAAGGAGGCAGGTATTTGCTTGCTTGATTTCTATAGTCTTCAATTGAGTCATATAGCTTGTGCACTTATGTGACCCATCAGAGGCAGTTATGGTGCGGCGGTAGAGATGAACAGATGATGAAGTCTCTATAGGTGAATCCGTTGTGATGTATCTTATGTATTTGTGCATCTTTGCAATGGATTGGTCACTCTATTTTGGAGTAGGCCCAGAGACGTAACCAGGAGATCTGGCGAACTTTGTAATCAAATCGTGTCCCTAATGTGCTTGAATGATTTTTTTATTTTCATGTGGATGATTCTATGTTACACAATTATATTATGCTCATGTTCACTTGCACTAACGTCAGAAAAATGATCCTATTGGTCCCGATTGTTTCAAGCGGGTTCGATGACTTTTTGGGCTCACCCCCTGGATCAGATCAAGTGGTATCAGAGTAGGCTGACAAGTGTTGTAGGTTGTGGACTGTTATGAGCAAAATTTTGTAGTGTGCAAAAATCTAGGAATTGGAAGCAGTTTGTGCAGGCACCAATGAAGCAAGAAGTAGATGAGCATACCTGCAAGAAGCTTTTGGGGACCAAAATCCTTCCCAGTGGGGAGGAATGATCCGGGAAGCTCTAAAAAGGCCAATTTTCAAAATCATCATATTGCAACAAAAATAGTACCATGTCGAAGAGCTCGTCAATCCGATTCCAACAATGCAAACAGTGTGTCAAATGGACTCCGGATGCAAAAGATATTGCGTTTTGAAGTTTGGGCGCAACAGGGAAAATTTTGGCTGAACTGCCACGTGGCACTCCCTCAAGATGCCACGTGGTAGTCAAAAAGTGCATTCTAATGACATGGAATGATAATGTCTCATGATTATGTGGCATGATGATGTGGTATGCTGACATGGCATGATGATGTGGCATGCTGACATGGCATGAGATGTGGCATGATGACATGGCATGGTGATGTGGCATGATGACATAGCATGTTGATATTGCATGATGATGTGGAATGCTGACATGGCATGATGAAGTGGCATGATGACTAGCATGCATGCATTTGTGCTTGAAATGAGTTTTAGGACATTCATGCATTTACTCATGAGAAATTATAAAATGATTAATATTTGAAGTGAGTGGAAAAATTACTCACATATTATTCATTTATTTTATTCCTTGAGTTGTTATGAAGTTAATGCAAGGTTTTAACCAAAAAAAAACATTCCATGTTTGTAAAGAAGTTGTAACAAGTTGGTTTATGGTTGAAAAACCAACATGCTATTTAAAAAAGGGATTTTGTTATGTAATGGATTATTGTTGGATTTTGTATATGTCATTACGGGGAAGTAACTAAATGTGAAAACCCATGGGCATGTGGGCATGAACCATATTTTTGGTTTATGTTCTTAAAATCCAAACCAATTTGTAACTAATCCCAATTTCGAGAATCACATGTATCATGCCACCAAGAGTAGCTTCTCCTATTTAAGCACTTGTCATGTGCATTTGAAGGGAGCTCAAGTTTGGAGAGATGTAGCCCATAGAGGAAGCAAGCATCTGAGAGGCCCCATTGTGGGTCTCCATTGGAGAATCTCATGGAGAGGCTCCAACCTTGTAGTTCTGGCTCAGAGAGCAAGCATGGCTCCATCATGTCCGAAGGTGATCCAGCATAGGAGACAAAGAAGCAGAGTCCATTCGAGGAGGCAACATTTCAATTTGCATTTGAAGGCAAGTAGCGACCATCTACACTCTCATCCCGAAGGACAGAGGTGAAGGGATTGGTTGGTAAGAGTGTGACTTCGGTTTTATTGATGCACTTGTCATGCAAACATATTGTCGTCTATTGAGACTATCCTGCAGAATATCGTGTGGCGTAGCTCGAGGTTCATGGCTCGTAGAGTCAGTTGAAAGAGTGCGATTTGAAACATTATGCAAGTCTTTGATCCACTCAAGGTTCGTGGCTCATAGAGTCAATTGAAAGAGTGTGATTGGATACATTGGGAAAATATCTTCATGTCCAAGTTTGGCAACTTCTCGAGACAAAGGAGGAAGGCATTTGCTTGCTTGATTTCTGCAGTCTTCGATTGAGTCCTATAGCTTGTTTACTTATGTGACCCATCAGAGGAAGTTATGGTGTGGTGGTAGAGATGAACAGATGATGAAGACTCTTTCGGTGAATCTGTTGTGATGTATCTTATGTATTTGTGCATCTTTGTAATGGATTGGTCACTCTATTTTGGATTAGGCCTGGAGATCTGGTGAACTCCGTAATCAAATCGTGTCCCTAATGTGGTTGAATGATTTTTTTATTTTCATGTGGATGATTCTATGTTACACACTTATATTATGCTCATGTTCACTTGCACTAACGTCAAAAAAATGATCCTATTGGTCCTGATTGTTTTGAGTGGGTTCGATGACTTTTCGAGCTCACCCCCGGGATCAGATCATTTGCAGACCCCATCATGTTTTGCTTGTATTTCTAGAAGATATTCAACAGCTTTGCTTGCCAGTGGTAGTGCTTTGTAATGCACATGTGCAAGCCTTCTATGCCAAAGTTCATTTGGCTCTACTGTGTCATGGACCAAGGCTTGTTCTAGATGGCCCTTTAATTTGTACAATCCTCCTTCTTGTTCCCCAATCACTACCGCATCATCGATAGTCTTTCCTTTTGGCCACATGATGACTTGACCATCTATGAATGCAACCCTCATTCCTTTTGCATATAATGTAGATATGGAGAGGAGGTTCTTCTTGAGTCCTGGTACAAACAATACTTCCTTCATTGTCATAGAATTTCCAGAGTCTAGCTTATAGGAGGATTCCCCACTACCTTTTATTAGATACTGATAGTCATCTCCTAGCTTCACCTTGTGAGGTGATTCATGTTCTAAAAGTTTCACAAAGGATTCCTTAAATCCTGCCATATGTTTGGAAGCCCCACTATTTATAAGCCAATCATTGCTTCCATGAGTAATGCCTCCCGTGAGAGCGAAAATCAAAACATATTGTTGCTCGCTTGAAGAATATTCACTTTCATATCTAGTTCTCTTTGATGAAGGTTCATCATCCTCTGCAGCATGAGCATGATGTATTCTCTTGTTTCCCTTCTTCTTGTGAGAGACATTTTTGTTTCTAGGACATTCTCTAACATAATGTCCTTTCTCGTCACATGTATGACATATGATCATAGACAAATATTTTATAGAGTTATCTTTATGAAAGGACTTACCCCTGGGGTGATGAGAACTTCTGCTGGGTTTCTTGGAGTGAACTATGAGAGCTTGATCTTCACTTCCCATCTTTTCTTCTCGAGCTACTATCCGAGCTTCTTCCTAAGAGAATTCTTACCATAGTCTATTGAACTTGACTAACTTCTTTCTAGCATAGATTCCTTGAATAAAGGAGTCCCATGATATAGGGAGACCATTCAAGGTGGTCATTACAATCTCTGCATTTTCCACTTCTTCATGTACTGATTCTAGTTTTTCCTTGATCTGAGAAATTCTTGTGAAGTAAGACTGGATTGTTTTTGCATTCTGAATCTTCACATTCTTAGGTTGGTTTCTCAGATTCATCTTCCGGTTTATGTTCTTCCCTTCAAACAATTTGGTTAGGGAATCAAACATAGCTTTAAGTGTCTTGAGGGAGGACACCTATGGTATGAGGTGATCCTTGATAGAATCAACAATGATCCTCTTTGCCATAACCAACTTCTTCTTATGTAAGGCCTTTGCCTCATCTTCCTCTGGAATTGGAACCTCCTCACTGATATAGGAGTCCAACTCATTTTCTTCCAGGACCAAGGAGATCCTATACTTCCAGGCTCAGAAGTTATCAGCTCCCTCAAGCTTTTCATCAAGCTTGGTATGATGAGACATCTTAAATGAGAACCTCAAATGGAAACACAAAAGATTTAGATCTTACTAGGTCAAGATGTCGGATCTGGATTTGGAGCTAAAATCCTGTAGTGTCGGTTGAGGAACAGATTAGGGTTTTGCTTTTTCAAAGTTTTGTCCAACCAAATGCTTTGAATTTGATCCCTAACTTCGATTTTAGGGAGGAGATCAATCCATTCCTGGGCTCACTGAAAAATTCCACTTCTGTGAAAAGCCCTAATTGTCGGCAATAGTGTCAGGTCCAAAATTGAAAAACCTTAGAATTGGATCTTGCTTCAACAGAAAGATGCACCCTAAGGAGGAGAGTTATTCCAACCATCTTTTACTAAAAATCTATGGAGAGAGATCCACAAAGTAGGAAGCCCTAGTTCCCATATCTACACAGTGTCTTCTTCTCAGGTTAACTTTAATACCATGTTAGATTTTTAACATTAAGCTAGCATAACATTAGGATCTTTAACAAAGAGAACAACAAGCACAACAATCAAACACAAGAGACAATGAACATAGCTTTTTTCCTCAGGGAAACCATAAATGGAGAAAACCCCGCAACTTCCTCAGAGATATAATCAACACCAAAAGTAAAAACCCCAAAATAGTAAGATTATCTCCCGATAGCAGTAACCTCTTTCTTCCTTGCCCCAGTGTCTTTCTCTTCCTCAACTATGTGCTACAACTGAGTGTGGATGAGTGTGTGATAAATAGAGAGGCCAACTCTCTATTTATACTAATTCTTGACATGACTAAAACCCTACTAGGGCCGACCTCTCTAGGAGAGTCTAATAACCCTAGTGCCCCGGAACTACGGGACTTTAACCCTTAGACAATAGGAGGGTTACCCACAATGACTTGAAATTACTTGTTTACATTATAGATCCTCCCGATAGGAACATAGGGGCATGACATGACACAATTACATCACAGAATAAACATCAGGTTACAATAGATAAGAAATACAAGTGAATACATTCCGAAGTTACAATTACATCAACAACGTTTGATAGTTTTTGGGACTTGGCTAATGTATTCCTTAGTCACTTCCAACTTACTGTCTAATATGATTTCGGGACAGACTTGTTGTCTACCTTTCGGTAGGACAAGGCCACTCACATTTTGGATCACATCCAAGAGTAGAGAAGACAGAAGATCCTTATTAAGGCCACTATTCCTCCCAAGTTTTTACTAGAATGGTTCCTTAAATCCCTATTGCCATATATATCTAAGGATGTGTCTATGTCAGGAGTGACCAATGAGGAAGAGGCTATCCTCAGGGATCAACAGCTAGAATTGATATATTCTCAGTTTGGGATTTTATATGAAATCATCCCTGATGCACCAAGGCCAATGCATAATGTAGAAAAACCTAAGCCTAGACCCCATGCCGATGGTGTGCTTGGTTCTATGAAATCTCCCACTGTAGAGTCTTTAGCTAAATAGATCCATGAGTTGTCTGTCAAAAATTATATAGAGGAGGCAGAAAAGGATTCCCCTATGGAAATTGAACCCAAGAGATAGAACAATTACACTCACAAAATTTCTAATCAAACATGCAAAATTAACATCAAAGGCGACTGAAATTGGAGCATAACACTAATCTGTATTGAATAAGTGTACAATATCCAACCTTGTGAATTAATAGGCTACTGAAATATATAATTACATGATATATTTGAATGCATAAGAATTCCATTCGAAATAGTCAAAAAGTAGGCTTACTAAATCTAGTCAAATCCCCCATAGGTGCATAAAGCAGTTTCCAAATCCACTAAGATGCTCACGAATTGGCTAAGTCAAGTAGGAAAGATAATAAGGGATGGAAAGAAAACTCATGCATTCTTTTATTAGGATACAATTATGGAGGATGATGCGATCAAAAAACAAGTCAACTACACCTAGTCTAGCCTTCCCTTTTGCCTTAATTCTCAATAAAACAGGCAGCTTTACAGAAAAACAGATATGCGCTTTGGAGGATCTAGAATAAACTAGACATCCTAAATATGGTTTCAAGGAGGTTCCCCAAGCACTCCATGACTCATTTTTAGGAAGTTTTTAATTCTATGACATGTAGAAGGCAACTAGCATAGAGTGGAATCTAGGAAACTAGGTAATAAGACAAAAATGATTTAATTAATGTCTATGGTAGGTAACTATGGGTTGATTATTCTAACACACCCCCTCAATCCTAACTTTATGAGTAAATATCAGAAAACTATAGGTCCTATAAACAAGGCTTAGTCACCCTTTACATACTACTTGTCCATTCAACCAATGAAAGAGGAAAAACCCCAATGGGAAAATCCTCCCTTAAACATGGACAGTAAAACAAAATTTGAAAATATTGTCATCAATCATGATTCATAGCATTATCATAAATCCCCAGTAGTGATTTGAGATTGCTGAATGTCTTCTGACAAAAAACTTTGGTGAAGATGTCTGCTACTTGTTCTAAAGATGCATAGAAGAGTAGGTGAATGGTGCCATCATGCACAAGCTGTCTGATGTAGTGCATATGGATCTCAATGTGTTTGGTTTGTTGTCTCTGAATTGGATCGTTGTATATTTGAATGGTGTTCTAATTATCATAGTAGATAATAGTTGAGAACTCTGATTCGAAGCCACATTCGCCAAGTATTCTCTGCAACCACAAACATTGAGTTGCTGCATTTACAACTCCTCTATACTCTGGTTCTGTAGATGAGAGTGCTATGGCACTCTTCTTCTTGCTTGACCAGCTAATTGGTCCTTCTGCAAGCATGAACACATATCCTGATGTTGAATTTCGATCATTGTTGTCACTTGCCCAATCACTGGCAGTAAACCCAATCAAATCAAGATCAGATTTAGCTTTGTAGAAGATCCCATGAGTTCTTGTTCCTTGAACAAAGTTAAGGATCCTTTTGGCTTCTCTCCAATGGATCTCATGAGTTTGATCCATGTATCTTGAAGCCACACTAAATACATAAGGTATATTGGGTTGAGTGTGTGTAATATAAAGCAAACACCCAATCAACTACCTATACCGTGTATTATTTACCATAGGAGAAGAACCTGCTTCTTCAAGCTTAACCCCTAAAAGGAAGGGAGTCTTTGTTGGCTTGCAATATTTCATGTTGAACTTGTTCAAAAAATATAAGGCATACTTGGACTGATGTAATTTAATTCCATGTTGGTATTGAACAATTTCGAGACCCAAAAATTAGGTCAACAATCCCAAATATGTCATAGAAAATGCATGGTTCATTGCATCCTTCAAGGAGGCAATATCTTTCTTTGAACTTCCTGTAATAAGAAGGTCATCCACATACAAGAAAATAATCATCAAATAACCATGAATCATCTTCAAATAAACATTAGGATCATACTTGCGTCGAACAAAACTCAATGACAGTATAAAGCCATCAATCGTGGCATACCAAGCCCTGGGGGCTTGCTTGAGCCCATACAATGATTTCTTTCACCTGCACACTAAATATGGATTAGAAAAAAACCATTCATGTTGATGCATGTATATCTATTCATTGATATCTCCATTTATGAAAGCACACTTCACATCCATGTGATGTACCTCCCACTGCTTCGAAGCTGTAATGGCTAAAGCTAGCCTTATGGAGTCCATCTTTGCCACTGGTGCAAAGGTTTCATTATAGTTAATATCATGTACTTGTGAGTAGTCCTAGGCTACCAATATTTCCTTATATTTCAAAGGTGAACCATCAGCAACAAACTTAGTCTTGAAAACCCACTTACATTGAACTAGCTTCCTCCCTGGGGGGAAATCAACCAGTTCCCAAGTGTTGTTCTTCTAGAGCGAGCTGAATTCTTCTTTTATGGTTGTTTTCCATATTGGATCATGTGTTGAATATTTATATGTCTGTGGATCTGATTCAACCATCAGATATCACTTCTGATCAAATAAGGGATCTTTCATACAAAGGGAACTCTCAAACTGATATCTAGTCCCCCCAGTGTCACTAGGATTTCCAGCTAGTTCCCTAGCTGCATGAATGGTCTTTGCTGCCCATTTTGGTCTTATCGGACTGTAAGGATCTACAATCAAATCATCATTATCATAAATATCAGAATCAACAAACTCATTAGTCTCTCCACTTACAATGAATGGATCTGGAGGTGAAGAAGACTCTCCAACTTCAACTACTACTAAAGGCTCTTCTTGGAACTGAACACTTCTTTCAATGAAGGATTTGTTAGTTCTCAATTTGATTAGCTTGAAACTTTTGAATCTTCATAATACCCAACAAATAGGCACTCTTGGCTTTGGGGCTGCAAAGCCTCTCTCTTTTCAGTTGGTATTCTAGCCCAAGCCTTTGAGCCAAAAATCCTGAAATGGGTCACATCTGGATTCTGCCCACTCCAAGATTCAAAAGGAGTCATATTCAAGATGCTTATGAGGAACTATATTATGGATTTAGGATGCACATTTTATATCCTCGGCCAAAAACTTTGATGGAAAAGTATTAGCCTCCATCATGCAGGTTGCCATCTCCTTTAGTGACCTGTTCTTTCTCTCAGCAACACCATTTTGCTATGGTGTGTAAGGGATCGAATGTTGCATCCAAATACCTGCATCTTTACAATACTGAATGAACTCATACTTGACATACTCACCACCATTTTCAAATATGAGGATCTTGAGTCTCCTCCCAGACTGGTTTTCAACCAAGGCCTTAAAGACTTTGAAGAGGTCAAAAACTTCAGACTTATGCTTTAGGAAGTAAACCCAACAATACCTGGAAAAGTCATCTATGAAGGTCAGTGCATATTTGGATTGAATCATGGACATATGAGGAAATGGACCAGAAATTTCACTGTGGATCAACTCAAGAGGTGCATAGGTTCTCTCATGACTATCTCTCTCAAATTTGTGCTCTAGGTGTTTTCCTAGGAACAACCTTGACAGGCTCCCTTGGAAAACTTGATCTTTGGTAACCCTATGACCATATATTTTTCACTCAAATTAGAAAGATACTTGTAGTTAAGATGGCCAAATATTTCATGCCAAATATTGCTTGCCTCATTAGCATGAATTAGAAGAGTAGAGGGGTTTGAGTAGGGTAAAAAATGGGAAAACATGTATACCTTCGAAGTGTGATCAACAACACCTTTTGCTATGACTTTACCATTCGAAATCTCATTGATTTCAACATCATCAGGGGAGAAGATGACCTTCTTTGAAGACCCAGTGTGAGTCATCTGATACACTGACAAGAGATTAGAGGAAAGACCTAGAACATACAACACATTATTGAACTTACCATGATCAAGATCAATCCCTCCTTTCCCCAAACTATCAGTGAGAGAGTCATCTCCCAAAACTATTGGTGAACCTTTCGACATGTCAAGAGAGGAGAATGCCTCTTTTGTCGAAACCATATGTCTAGAAGATCCAAAGCCTATAATGAAGCTAGGTGAGGTTGGTGTGCCAGCAACCAAAGCATGTACTCTCTCTCTTTGTCCTATGAATTTGATCCTCCTTCCCTCTTCTTTTTGTAATCAGGAAGGGAGATGTTATTCTTCTCTAGGAGTTGGGTCAACATGTCAATTTGCTTCTTCATACAAGAGCTCTCAGGATGATAGCCCTTACTACAGTATGCACACTTTCTAATTTCTCCTTTGTTCTTCTTCTTTTGGAAGTTCTTCTTGGAGCCTTGGGGATCCTCTTGAGACTTGTTCTTGTCTCTCTTTTGCTCAGGTGGATTTTTATCTTTCTTGTTGTTTTTTGAATCCACCCTTGAATCTCCAGCAACCAAAGCTTGGTATTTGGAAGGTTTTATGGTGCCCATCATCACCAACTTATCTTGTTCCTGTGTGAGGGATTCCATGAACTCTGCAAGCTTAGGCATCTTCCAGGCTCGAGCTATCAACTTGGTGTCATGGAAGGTAAAAAAAAACACTAAATAGTTAGGGCCAAGCTTCGAGAGTATGGCCAAAACTAGTTGCTCTTCCTTATTTTCAATCCCACACTGTTTTAGATGAAAAACAAGGGCTTTAAACTTGGAAAAATAGAGTTGCAATGATTTGAAGCTACTGGGACTCAAGGAGATCAGCTCATTCTCGATTTGATTTCCTCTCATATCATCTATCTTACCAAAAATATCTACAATATTCTCCCACACTTCACTAGGTGACGTCAATCCATCAAGATGGAAGAGGAGGTCTCTTGCAATGCTCAGACACAAGAGACCATAGGCCTCATCCCTCCGGTTGTGCCATTTGATTTTCTCTGCAGCTGCATTGGGATCTGCCGCAGTTTCCATAGTAACCCTATAGGGACCTTTTTCTCTCAATAATATCTACATCTCATCTTTCCATTGAAAGAAATTAAATGGAGTCAATATGATTTTCTGAGATTGGTCCATAGCTCAGAAACGGTGCCGTTCAGTCAGTAGAATATGCTCCCAGTCAATATGTTGAACCTGCAATAGAAATATGGAAGGATATAAATCAATATATAGAGGCTTTGATACCATGTGGAAATTGAAACCAAGAGATAGAACAATTACACTCACAAAATTGCTAATCAAACATGCAAAATTAACATCAAAGGAGACTGAAATTGGAGCATAAAACTAATCTGTATTGAATAATTGTACAATAGAAAACCTTGTGAAGTAATAGGCTGCTGCAATATATAATTACATGAGATATTGAAATGCACAAGGATGACATTCGAAATAGTCAAAAAGTAGGCTTACTAAATCTAGTTAAATCCCCCATAGGTGCATAAAGCAGTTTCCAAATCCACTAAGATGCTCACGAATTGGATAAGTCAAGTAGGACAGATAATAAGGGATGGAAACAAAACTCATACATGCTTTTATTAGGAGAAAAGGATGGAGGATGATGTAGGCAAAAAACAAGTCAACTACACCTAGTCTAGCTTTCCCTTTTGCCTTAATTCTCAATAAAACGGGGAGCTTTACAGAAAAAGCAGATATGCACTTTGGAGGATATGAAATAAATTAGACATGCTAAATATGGTTTTCAGGAGGTTTTCCAAGTGCTCCATGACTCATTTTTAGCAACTGTTGACTTCTATGACATGTAGAAGGAAACTAGCATAAAGTGGAATCTAGGAGAGTAGGAAATAAGACAAAAATGATTTAATTAATGTCTAAGATAGGTAAATATGGGTTGATTATTCTAACAGCCCCCTCATAATAGAATGAAAATGTTTTTGCACAATCCTCTCAAAAGGGCAATCAACATCCAAGTGGGAAAAAGAAGAAAGGAAAGAAATGTGAGGGAAACCAAAACAACCTGAAACCCACAAACAATGTTGATGGGGGGAAAAAAGAAAAGAAGAAGGTGAAATTCCCATGTAAGTTGTGCCAAGAAGATCACCTGACCCATCAATGTCCCCTTATTGACCAAGCTTAGAAGCTGCTAAAATGCCAACAACTGGCTGTCCTGAAGGATCCTTTTCCCCAAGGATAAAATTCTGCTTCAACTTCATAGGTAGCAGGGGGCACCCCAAATGCTCCTGACCAAAATTATATCAAGATTGTTCGATCCCAGACTCTACTCTATACTAGGAACAGGAACTACGAGAAAGAGGCTTCGGAGAAGGGTAAGTCTACAGTTGAAACTTCTAACCCTCTCATGATTGAAAAACCTATCGAACCTATGCCTAAGATACCGAAAGGTGTCTTCAAGAAAACCTTGCACAATCCCAATGCTAGGGCTGCATCCAACTACTTTGTAGTTGAATATTTAACCCAGACCCCTTGTCTGATGTTGGCTTTAGAGGTGTTACAGAGTTCTCCCGCCTAGCGAGATGCACTTTTAGCAGCCTTAGGTAGCATGGATTCATCAAGCCTCATGGCGAAGTTTAATTTGTCTGATGTCAAAATTCACCTACCTTTCCATGTGGCCTAATCGATAGATGTCATCCATGGTGGAAAAACCATTGGAAGGGAAATTTTCAATGAGGGCGCTTCCACATGTGTCATGTCCTTGTCTTGCTATAAATCTCTTGGATCTCCAGAGCTAGTTCCATTGAACACCTTACTTACTGCTTTCGATGGAAGATCATTTCATCCACATGGTATCCTACTAGCTTTTGAAATAAAGTTGGCAGGAAAGGCAGTGTCTATTGCGGTAGAGGTGATTGATGCACCTTTGAATTATAACTTGCTCTTAGGGAGAAGTTGTAATTATGCCATGTCCACTATTGCATTGGCCGTACTTCGGGTAGTAGTGTTTCCGCACGAAGGGAAGTTGGTTACTATGGACCAAATCATTTTTACTCGAAAGGGCTGCATGGAAACTAACAAGTTCACCGTGCCAATGGTTGATCAGGTTAAACCTACTTCAGAGATCTTAGGGGATGGAATGTATGCATCATTGATGGGTACATTCAATTTTCTAGCTCTGATTAATTGTTTAGGTTCTACTAGTATAGGAAAGTCTATTGCCACGATTGTTGATAGAACAGATCCTTGGGTTCTTCCTTCCCTCCATGAACCTGAAGTGCCCTTATCGGTAGCAGAAGTATCTTATCAAGCTATCGTTCATACCACTGTTGATCCCATTTTGGTCCCCCTCACAGTTTCAAAGAAACCAGAAGAATCCTATCTGCCTGCTTGGGTAGGGAACTCTTTGCATTCTAGAGACTGCTTAGATATGGTTTTTCCTTCTGATGAATCCATTCTGGAAGCTATGTGTGGACAAGATAAGATCTGCGAAGATATTCACCATCGATCCTATTTTCTTCCAGAGTTAAGCAGGATTGAGAACCAGGAGTTCCATATCAGACTAGTAGGTGATGTTGATACACCTATTAATCTCTTACCAAGGGAAGGAATATTTGCTAAGGAGAATATGGCAAACATTTCCACTGCTATTCCTATCAACATCTCTACAAACCCAAACGTTGTGGAAAATGTACACATCGGTGCAAACTGCTCTCCGAAGGAGATTAAGATCTCTACAGCCTGGTTTAAGGAATTCCGTGACATGTATTCCTGGTCATATGAGGAGATGCCAGGCATAGATCCATCAATAGTCGAGCATGAAATCTGAACATACCCTCATGCTAGACCCGTTCGACAAAAACTAAGACCTTTGAATCCATGTAAAGCGCCAGCTGTTAAAGCTGAAGTTGAAAATTTGTTGAAATCCAGTTTCACTTACCCGATAGCTTTGACAGAATGGGTATCCAACCCCATTCCTGTCAACAAAAAACAAGGGAAAATACATGTTTGTACTGACTTTTGCAATCTAAACAAATCTTGTCCTAAGGATAACTATCCCACACCATTAATAGATCAAATCATTGACGCCTGTGCGGGGAGTGAAGTCTTTTCGTTTATGGATGGTTTCTCCAGGTATAATCAAATTCAAATTAAACCAGAAGACCAACATAAAATATATTTCATTTGTCCTTGGGGTACATTTGCATACAAGAAAAATCCTTTTAGATAGAAAAATGCAGGGGCTACCTTTCAGCGGGCAATGAATTTTGCCTTTCATGACATTAAATCTATTGTCAAACCTACCTTGATGATCTGTTAGCACATTCTTGTAAGAGGATCGATCACCCAGATCACTTGTGCTTAATATTTGAACAATGTAGATACTACAAAATCCGCTTGAATCCCCACAAGTGTGTTTTCTGTGTCGAGTCAGGGAGACTGCTCAAATTCATTGTTTCCAACAAAGGTATTCAGGTGGATCCTTTGAAATTTGAGGCCATATTAAATATGCCTCCTTGTTCCATCAGGCAGCTTCAAAGTATGGAAGGGAAGTCCAACTTCCTTCAACCGTTTATTGTAAATTATGCCAAGATCACTAAAGGTTTCATGCGCCTATTGAAGTAGGACACCCTATTTGTATGGAATGAAATTGCACAACTTGTGTTTGAGGAATTAAAGAAAGCTTTGTTGTTGACACCATTACTGTGCCCACAAGATTACTCTCGTGATTTTATATTGTATCTAGCCACATCCGAGTTGACCATAGGGGTAGTACTAGTCTAGGAGGATGATAAGCTCCAAGAGCATGTTGTCTACTATCTTAGCTGTGCTTTAGCTGGCCTTGAACTTAGGTATTCCCATGTCGAGAAGTTGGCATTAGCAGCTATGTATGTTGTTCAAAGGTTGCATCACTACATATTACTAAGGACCATGATGGTAGTGGCAGATGTTAATCCCTTCCAATATGTTTTGTCCCAATGGATAGTTGGAGGCAAATTCAACAAATGGATAGTCATTCTTTAGGACTTTGACTTAGATTTTCAATCCACCAAATCCAAAAAATCCTTAGTTTTTGCTGAGCTCATCGCAGAATTTCCGGTTGAGGAAGATGTAGCCATTGAAGAAGACTCATTCCCAAATGAGCATATATTTTTGATTTCTAGCTCCGACCCTTGGTACAAAGATATACTTGTCTATCTCCAGACTCTAAAGTACCCTGTAGCCTTCTCATGGGAAGAGCAACACAAACTATGCATACATGCAAAAAACTACCACATTATTGGAGATACTTTATATCGTAGGGGGGTAGATTTCGTTTTGCATCGACGTCTTACCCATGAAGAAGCAGAGACTATCCTAAGTGATTCCCATAGTGGAGCATGTGGGAGTCATTTATATAGGTTAGAAACGGCCCAGAATATCTTACGAGCCAGTTATTTCTATCCCACAAAATTTAAAGATTGTGTGGAAGCCCTGAAGCGCTGTCATCATTGTCAACTTTACACCAGAAAGATGTGATCATATCCTACTCCGTTATTTCCCGTCATCTCAGTGGGACCCTTCACGAAGTGGGGGATAGATTACGTGACATGCAACCCAGTCTCAGCTAGGGGGCACAAACATATCATTATCACTGTAGATTATTTCACAAAGTGGGCAGACGCAATGCCCACCTATAAAGGTGACAGGGAAACTGCATCTTTTTTTGCTTTCAACCAAATTATCGCACGGTTCGGTATTCCTAAAGAGATTGTCACTGACCATGGCAGTCACTTCAAAAATAGTATGATGACTAAATTGACCACTATGCTAGGGTTTAAACAAGAACATTCGTCTTATTTCTACCCTCAAGCAAATGGTTAAGTCGAGGCTGTAAATAAAACCTTGAAGAGTATTCTCAAGCACACTATTCATGTAGCCTGTTCCAATTGGCACATCATGCGGTATCCTACACTTTGGGCTTATCAGACCAATGCGAAAAATGCTCCAGGGTTCTCTCCTTTCCAACTCGTTCACAGGGTGGAAGCAGTGACCCTGATTGAATGTGAAATACCATCCTTAAATATTTATATTCATGTGTTACTTGATACGACTGAGCTTGAAGAACATTTGTTACACTTAGAACATCTAGATGACCAACGTAGAGATGTCCTAACAGCAAACGAGGCTCATAGAAATAGGGTAAAAAATCAATATGATAAATCGGTCAAACCTCAGATTTTTTCTAAAGGGGAGCTTGTCTTACTCTGGGATCAAGACAAAGAACCCCTGGGGGTAGGGAAATTCAAGTCTATGTGGTTAGTACCTTACATCGTGTCAAAATTTTTGAAGAAAGGTGCATATGAATTAACTGATTTCGAGGGGAATAAGCTGCACGAGCCTAGAAATGGGCTCTACTTGAAAAAACACTATGCTTAGGCTTAGCACTTTTTCATGCATTTTTATTGTATAGAAGTTTACGTACAATAGTTCGTTAGTTTGTGTTCTTATACCATCTATTGGTTGTTACAAATGTCTTTCAAGTGGTTCGTAGGTTTCGCGAATGGAGCTAGTCGCCACACTTGTAACCTGGATTCAACCACATGGGTTATTTAATCACCCTCACGACAGCTAGTTGCCTCTGGAGGTGCTTGCATAGGTTCTTCTACCAATAATGTGGATGAATATAGGACTGTCCTTGAGCTTTTATGAGATGCTTTGTCACGTGGAATCACCTACCTAGAAGTCAGACGTGACTCTCAACTAGTGGTTTCCCAGCTCAATCGAGCTTATCAGGTGTAGAACCCTGTTTTACTATGTTAGTTTATGCAAGTTAGGTTATTGGAAATAAATTTTGAGTTTATTACTTTCAATCATATTCCAAGAAATCAAAATTCATTAACTGATGCATATGCTAATTATATCTTGGACTGGCACTTAACACATTTATTCATAAAAATATACAACAGATACATTACAAAACACATGTAAATAAAACTGGAAATATATGTGTGTGTGTGTGTGTGTGTGTGTGTGTGTGTGTGTGAATATCTATGCATATATATAGGTCGAGTTTCTGATCCTCAAATCCAATCATAACTGTATAATATACAAAAAATATACAAAAAATGGATCGAAGTCCATAAAATGCTCCTAGGTATAAGCTTTGACCACCCTGGTCATCATGTCCACCATGGTCATCTAGACCACCCTGGTCTCCCTGATCATCCTGATCACCCTGCTCTTGGGATTCTTCAACTTCCTCAGCTGCAGCAGCCTCAGTGGCGTCGATGTACACAAACACTTCTCTAGTTTCCCGCCTCATAAGGCATATCCAAACAGGTGGTATACCAACCACTAGTTCCTGCATAATGGCAAGGATATGCTCAATATGCAAAGTAGGTACTCTTTGGGTGAGCCTGGCCAGCTTCCCCTCAAGAACCCTAATCAAGCCTTGATCTTCTCCTGCCACAAGATGCACATACATACGTGGATTCCCAGTAGGGAGGACTAGTCCAATATCTGCATTTTAACATTTTATAGGATTAAAAACTCATATACATATGTATATATCTTTATGATTAAAATTCATAAAAATTTTAAAAACTTGAAAACAAAAATACCCGATGGTCCCCATCCTCCTCTCGGAGGGAGAACAAGGTCGGTGTCACCTCGTAAATCTATCCTAGCATATGGAAACTGTTCTAGTGCTTGTAGCTGTCTCTCCCACGATAAGTAGAAGTCATCATCGTATACACTCTGAACCGATCCACCGCCTCCCTGGAGGAGGAAGATTCCCCCCCACCTACTTAGTCTAGGATGACGGGGAGAATGAACTGGTAGAGGTACTGCAGGACTCAAACTGGACACCCTCTCAAAGAAAAAGGCCACCAATATACTAGAATAACCAAAAAAATTCCATCGGCCTCTTTTACAATCAAAGAGTTGCTTCTTCATTATCAAGATCACTCCCGACACCAGTCATATAGGGCTCCCTGTAGACATTCCACTGCAAGTCTCATTTGGTTTTGAGTTGCAAGGTGAAGTGATGATGACCCTGCAATGCTCACTATAGTGCTTGCCAGCACATGTAATGGAAAGCTACTAATATGAACAATAGGGATGCAACTACCCCTCTTTTGAGTACCAGGCACACAGTATGTATCAATGTAGTTCTGCACACTTAGAAGGTCACCTCCTCTACCGGTACCTTCCAAGTTAACTGGAGCTCCTCGTCGTGACAAAACGGAGATAAAGTAGATGTATTCCAAGGTAATCTCTAGAAACTCACCTTGTAGGTCAAAAATACCGAGATCATGATCCTAGTAGTTTATCATAAACTCTAGTAGGTAGACATTGGATCGCATACGTAAGGTACAAAAGAATTTGAGCAACCCACTTTTCCGCAAAACATTTACCGTGGGGGAACTTCGAAGAGAATCTTGGTCCATGTCTTCATACTCCCTCTCCATCCACTCTAACACCATGTTTCAACCTGGTAACAAGCCAATCATTAATCATTAAATTCATATCAAAAACTTTGATTTTGGCCCTATATAGCCATTTTATATCTCGCGCAATGTACACGACTGTCCTTTGGATATGTTGCATATTGTATGTGACTTGCCTTCGAGCAACCTACGTATAAAATGTGTGTATGCGACTGTTTACATACCATACCCGCGTACACAACATGACTTCCTTGGGAACGGTTGAAAACATAAAATTTTTGCCAAAAATTAAAATTAGCTTGGATCAAATGAAAGAGCATGCAGAGTAGATTTACCTGGCACTTGCAGTTTTGAGAATTGTCCACCGAGTTGTCCACACCGAGCAATTGAAGGCAGAGGTAAAACTTGTCTATATTGAGTAAAATGTCAAATGGTGAGTTTTGATTTATATTTTGAACTATTTATATAAATATTATTTCAAAAGTGGGTTTTAAGCTATAGTTCTTATTTTTTATAAAAATCAAACTAATACCATGTCTTTTTTCTTCAATGTAACAGGTATAAGGTCACTTGAAGTCGTTTTTCACTCATATAGGGTAGGATTTTGGTCATTCATATGCATTTTTTGCATTTATACCTAATCCATCTTAAACCTAGAATTACTACTTTAACCACGAACTATGGTATTTTACCCATTAGTATCTTGTTTATACCATTTTTCTTCCGTGGATAGGGCTTTCCTCACATGAGTACCCTAGATTAGAACACGTTTATTGTATTTTGGTACTCATGCCACATTTGTCATAGGATTAGGGGAGTCCCCTTAGCTATTTTTCACGCCAAATTGAGCCTCATTTTGGTCTATTTTTACAAGCTATCTTTTTAAAGACTCCCCTCCCTTATGGACTTTCTTTAGGCCCAAGTCTAACTCCTCAAAATAGACTTAACTGTCGAGTAAAATTTTCCATTCATGCTCATTAATAATATGTGAACGAGAATCCACATTGGTGGTAGGTTATCTCTTTCTTAGACCATGTGGAATAATACGAGAAAGGATCACTCTCTTTTCTATGGAATTGAGAAGAGTATTCTCAAGCATAGGTTTATCACTTTTCCGGACCCGAGGGACTAAATTTATGGAAAAGGAACACCCAGTATGAGCTTAGTTTTGTCTTTTTTGTGCTCTAGACCTAAACATAAAAATATTCCGAGTGTACTTTATGTCTTTGTCATACTTATTAAACAATACAAACAAAGCATTGAGTTTACTATTGTAAGCCCCATTTCTCATACTCAAATGAATCTTTCTGAGTAATCTTGCTTTCCTTCACACTCATAAAACTCAATCTATATGCTGCTCTCGAAGGAGCGTTGGGTAGGTGGTAATTCAACCTTTTTCGGACGTCCCTAACTAAGTACAAAAAAGGTTCACCTTTTCTTCTACTGAAGTTAAGATAGTTCTTCTGTGGTATGTTTTATACTTTTTCGGCCTCAGGAGACTAAATTGGATGAAAAAGGACACCCCTGGAGTCTTCTTTGAAGTTTTCAGACTCTCTAAACATGAAAACACCAAGTGAGCATGTACTAGTTTGTGCTAATAAAATCCATGAATTAGTAATATTATCAAGCATTATTCCCTCTTCTCTTCAAGCTTGTCAAAAATGAAGAGAGACTTGAGTTGAATTTCGTGGACTCGTTAAAATTTAACAAGAAATATAGGGAAGAAGTTTTCTTTTGATTCTCAGTCGGTGGCAGCATGTCATACTTGAACATAGCACCCTTTGTACTTTTCGATACTCATGTCTTAGTGTTCACTTTCCATTTAGCTATCGCTTCGAGTTTCTTACTCCTCCTCTTGTCCGTTATACCTGGGGAATCTGATCATGTCTCCTACATGACAGATAAGTCTAGTTGTATTATCTGTAAAGTTAAAAGCTACCTTGGGTCATCTCTGTGTCATGCTCACTGTTCAAGGAATTATCCCTGCATCCAATCTGTATCTTGATCTCATCATTGTCCTATATGATATTACTTGTGTCTACCTTCCTTTCTCCAGTTCCTAGTCACTCTTGTGGTCCGTTGGAGGATCTATTGCCTTCCTCATCATAGTATGGTTTCTCATCATCACTTCCTAACGACGAAAACCTAGATTTTTGATGATAATACCTTAGGATTCACTTTCATTATCGATGAATTCCTTTGCTTCAGTTTTCAACTATCACCTATTGGTTGACAATCTATTGAATTCTATCCATGTTTGACTTCAACACATCTATTCACATGGCCTGGATTGTACTGGTTCTTTTGGATTTTTGATGAAGACATTAGGTTCATCACCTAAGTTGCACAAGACTATGTTGTGTTCACTTACACAGTTTCCAAATATTTGAAGACTCATCATTATTGTATATTGTGGCTTCGATTCACCTTTGTAATATACATGGTTTTGAACCCGTATTATATGATGTACTCAAATATTGTAAAGGAGCTAGTGTTCCATTATATTGAACATGGCATCCTCAGATATGATTTTGCATATGACATTACTATGTATTTGTTTCAGGTACTTCCTCCACTCCACTGGACCTCTGAGTTCTCCAAGATAATGATTATAATGTATTTCAACCATCGCTTCCCTATGACCTCACACATTAGGAGGCATTTGTTATCAACCCAAATGGCACTTCTCCATCAGAGTGCTGACATTCTTTATGTTGGTACACAAAAGGACAAATTAGGATTGAAGTTTGCCAAAAATCTATAGATGCGAATGATTTGAGATGCATTTACCCTCAAACCAGCTTGCTATATATTTTTTCTAAGTGTTGAGTTTCATGCGCGACTATCTGCACTACAACTTGTGTACTGTATGCGAGTATTTGCATTGCAACCCACGTACACCTGCGTACGCGGGTTTCCTTCGAGCAACTCGTGTGTCATACGCGAGTTTCATGTATTAATAGTCACGTACACCTTAGTTTAACTTTAAAAAATATAAAACAAAATTAGATGATATTAGTTGGGCCCTAATCCATAACTATCCCAACCGTTTCAACCATCCTAACCTTAGAAACTACTCTATTTCCCAAAGCATAAATAGAGGCCTTGGGGTGGGGACTAATAAATCACTTTTGGAGAGAAAATTTATGTTGGTGGTATATCTTCAGAAATCTTGGAGTAGCAGAACTCAGAGTCCTTTGGTTGCATAAGATTCCTTGTCTTAGAAGCTGGGTTGTACTCTTATCTCTTTCACCGATTGTTAATAAAGAGAATTCTTCTTCCAATCTTGTGTTGAGTCTATTTCATATATTTTGGTTAATGAATATATTTGATTATATGTTTGATATATTGTTTATTTAAACTCTGATATATATATGCATGAGATATTACTTGAAGGATTTTCTCTTTGTAGGTGAAATTGGTGCATCCCTAGAATATTTGGAGAGAAGAGGAGCGGGAGAAGATAAAGCTTGGATGAACTGTCGGTAATCGGGTAAGTCAAGAATTTTTTCCTATTCCCTTTCCATTCTCTAGTAAAGCAAATTGTCTACAAGTTAGTAGTAAGTTGGTAACCCCATACCCTAGGTTACAAGGGTGCTTTATCTTGAACAAAAAGTATCCAAGCTAGAGACAAGTAAAGAAAAAACTCTAGACCTTTTTAGGAAGGTAAGAGTAAAAAACAAATCCCTCAAGGCCCAAATTAACAATTTGAAAAATGAAGCAGCACAAATAGAGGGACCAACACCTAAGGGAGTTTTGGCTCAGAGATTGCTAAACGAGAAAGAGAAAGAGATCCAAATACTAAAGAAGAAGTTGAAAATCCCTTCTATCCAGCTCACTCAAACATATGAGTTGGCTGAATTTGAAAAAGAGAAAGAGACATTGAACTTTGAGCTTACAGATTGCAAATCCAAGCTACTAAAGCTCAAAGAAAAGGAAAGGCAGTGGGAAGTAGATACTAAGCTTCTGAAGGAGAATGAAAAATAATTAAAGGTTACACTAGAGATAAAGGAAAAAGAGCTTTAGAAAAAATGCACAGATGTTTCAATTCAGCCCGTAAGTGTAGCTGGAGAAGTAGACACCACTTCTATTTCTAGAGCAATGTACCAAATAGGCCTGAAAGATACAAAACTTACTAATTTAAAGAAGCAAATTAAGGAGCTAGAGGACAGAAAAGAAAAGGAAGCACAAGGAAAGGAAAAGATAGAGGAGAAGTGTCAAGAATTGACACAACAAAATTCCAAATTAAGCCAGTAGGTGATCAGTAAATTGGCCTTACAAGGGGCTAGATATTTGATCTGGGATCAAAGCATTACAGAGTCTGACAAGTTCAGACCTTACATAGATTTTGTCATAGACTAGGAAATTGCTCTCATAGAGGCCAAGAAAAAGGTTTCGACGGTATTAGGAGAAGTGCAGAAAAGACCTGTGGTAATAGCAGAAAATGTTGTTGCTTTCCTAAGCGCCTTGATGGATGATCTGGACAATCGGTACAATATCCAGAATAGAGTTTCTATCATCTCTGGGGATAGAAAGGTAATTACTAAACATAGAATGTTGGACACTGTACAAGCCAAAATATAGTATTATTGAGCACAAGGTCAAGCAGGTTATCCGGTTATTCAGGCCACTGGTAAACATAGGGATTCCTTTCTTCTGGGAAGAGAAGGGACCCTTATTGTCTCAAAAGGAGTATCTGGAGTGTTTCGTTAGTTGCCAATCAGAAAACAACAAGTTTTAAGACATGCAACAATCCTTGTTAGGCAAGACTGTTTTTGATAATCTTGCCAGTGAATTTGAACTGTTGTTTGACTTTAAAGGTACCTGTGCCAAAGCACACGAGACCTTGTACCCAGAAACTATGGAACTCAAAGTGCAAGCATTTGACATGGCGTTCATGACTTTTCCTAGTCCTGACCAATGGAGGTCAATTCAGCAATATGGGTCGAGCAATTTTAAGATGCAACCATAGAGGTGACAACGACAGTATGCAGTAAATTTTCTCCGTGGACACACCCGTCCAATGGTCAATTCTCTAAGAACTTTGTACAGTTGTCACCTACCAGATGGATACATAAAAACCTATTGCACATATTTTATCTCGCAACCCATATTTCATTTTTCAATTTTTATGTAAATCATGGCAAATACGTCACATTAGAGTTTGTAAGAAGTTGTCTTCAGTTGTACCAAATTTTGATTCCCGAACATTGGATTGGGAAGTCCCAAATACTATAAATGTACCTCCTGAGGAAGGAGATAGGGTTGGAACCAATGTAATTTTTAGTGTGTGCTTTCAAGAGTTTTAAATAAAGTTGCAAAGTCGAAGTCGACGTTTTACACAGGGATTCATGTGTTGTTTGTATTACAGTTTGTTGCTTCATTTCTCATGTTAATGTTTTTCCAGTTTATCTCTCCCATTATGTTTTCTTTCATGTCTGAAATAAGTGTAAAATAATTTGGAATTCGTACATGCTATGCTTAGTTTGTTGTTTCAGATATCCACTAAAGCTTTCTTCTAAAGTTAATGCATAATTCATTCTCAAATGCTATGTGTTGATGGTCTATTCATGTTCTTCTTTTCCCACCAGACAATTATAATTTGACTGTGGCAGAATGGCTATCTTTCCTTTGTGTTAAAATTGCCTGCATAAGTTCTATTTATTTCCATTACACATCTTGACTCCATTGCCCAATGGTTCTATGCCCTGTTTCAACCAATCTTACAAACAATTTATATTTTCATTTGTACATATTTGGCATTGTTAATATTTGGTGAGAGATCCCTCTCGAAAGAGAAGCAGGCCAGTTCTCTCTTCAAAAGTGGTTCTGCTATTACCTGGGAATAATCCTTCCGCAACCTTTGGTTCAATTCCAATGCTAACACGTTATTTACATATTTATAGCAGAGATTGAAACATTCAATACATCCTAATTTTGATACAATATCTTTTATGTAGGGTGATCAATATGAGTACATTTAATCCCAGCCTAGTCCCTCTCATGCAGAGGTAGATTCCCAGATGCAGGTATTATTTTAAATATGCTTTTAATTATGTTTCGCTTTATTTGGAAAAATCATTTTTCGTCCATCATGTATATGTCTCGTTTTCTTTGTATTATATAATATTGACATATGTTACATTATGCAAGCATCCATTGAGCCATTGGTGCTTGAAGAGCACCAAAGCGAGGTTGTTTCCAACCCACCTCTTCCCCCCCACTAGGTACATGTATGTTTTACTTTCTTTAATAACATCATTTTTCGTCCATGTAGTATATATGTCTATGATTCTTTTTATTATCTGAATTTGACATATGTCATTTTATGTAGGCTTCTAGTGAGGCATTGGTGCTTGCATCGTACCAGATCGATGACCCACCTATGACGATCCAACAGGTACGTTTATGTATCGCTTTCTTTTAATTGTGATTTTAATGAATCAACATGTACTTTTTTAATTTTTTGAAATTGTCTAAAAGTATCTTTATCCTTTTGGACGTGGGAATGCGAGTTTGATGAATATGTCCAAAAAGAGAGCTTCTTCACTAGTACAAGTAGAAGTCCTTTTCTCTTTTTTCTAGTTAATAGATCCACTGGTTACACACCTCCTCACATCCCTGAGGTATATTTATACATTGTAACTCTTTATTTTATTTATTTTTGTACATGCAAGTATCTTTTTCCTTGTTTCCCCCATTGATATGTATATTTTTATTTGTATTATCTGACATTGACATATATTACTTTATGCAGGAATCTATTGAGACTGTGGTGCTTGAAGAGCACCAAAGAGAGGTTGTTATCAACAGACCTCTGACGAGCCAATAGGTACATTTATGTGTCACTTTCTTTGTACGTTAATGTATGGATTTCTCTGATTTGGTGCTTTCTCTTTATACATTTTTGTACGTTTATGTATCGCTTTGACATATGTTACTTTATGCAGGAATCTATTGAGACAGTGGTGCTTGAAGAGCACCTAAGCGAGGTTGTTGTCGACCCACCTCTTCCCCCCCTCCAGGTACATGTATGTTTCTCTTTCTTTGGACACATAATTTTCTGTCCATGTAGTATATATATCTCTGATTAATTTTATTATCTAAAATTGACATATATGTTAGTTTATGTAGGCCTCTAGTGAGGCACCGGTGCTTGAAGAGCACCAAATTGGTCACCCACCTCTCACGAGCCAGTAGGTACATTTATGTATCTCTTTCTTTGTACATTTGTGTATTTCTTTCTCTGATTTGGTGCTTGAAGAGACCCAAATCAGTGACCCACCTATTCCCCCCAAATGTACATGTATATTTGTTGGCATTGGAATATATATATATATTTTATGCAGCTTGATAGTGAGCAAGTGGTGCTTGAAGAACACCCAATCAGGGTCGTTGCTAGTGAGGCACCATGACCCACCATTACTTACTCAAGTACAGTAAGTAAAAATGCTATATTTGTTTGGAATTTGAACAAATGTACATATAATTTTTATAGGTTGGTAAACTAACTTACAAAATTTGGTTTTTCTATAGTCTCCAGTGATGCGACCTATCCCTCTTATTCAGCGATGGGGATCACCAGTGAGCAATCAGAAAAGAAAGCTAGACTTCTCTGCAGACATTGGCAGTGGCAGCGAAAGGGGGGATAACTAGAATAAATGTATACGGGGGATACATAGATGTAACTTTTTGCTTTTATACACACATATGTACAGTTTTATCCACTATTTTGTATTATGTCCACGTGGCATGCCAATGTATGTAACATTATTTGTATACATATATAATATAAAGAAAGGTTCAAATTTATACATATATGGTTGACTTAATCTTGGAACATGATATGGTTGACTTGATCTTGGAACATGATATGTGTGGTTCACCTATGTGATATAATGATATGTGTGGTTCACATGTGTGCTAGTATGAATTTCCAATACTTAAAGGAAGAATTTATGACTCATCAACTTTTTAACATTATGTCTATCCTAAACTTTTTAACATCATAACCATACCATACACTACCTAAATTACATACACTAAAATCATAACACTAATTCATGCATGCATGTGTAATATACCATTGCATACCCTACAATACCCTATGATACTAACATCATACCATACTAACATACAATAACATACCCTACAGTACCCTATGATACTAACAACATACCATACTAACATACAATAACATACCATAACATAACATACTAACATCATACCATACTAACATACCATACCATTGTAATATACCATACCATACCCTACAATATTAACATCATACCCTGCAAACCCTAGTTGGTTTTCAATATGTACATGTCCATGCGTTTCTAGTTCCATGTCATAACTTGTAAAGAGGTCATTAAACCATAGTACCATGTCATAACTTGTCAACCCTAGTGATAGTATGCAAATTGGTGTTCATGAAACCCTATTTGGTTTCCAATTTATACATGTCCATGTGTTTCTAGTTCCATCTCATAACTTGTAAAGAGCTCACTAAACCCTAGTTCCATCTCGTAACTTGTAAATAGCTCACTAAACAATAAGTCATGCATGTATGTGTAATATACCATATCATACCCTATGATACTAACATCATACCATACTAACATACAATAACTTACCCTACAATACCCTATGATACTAAGATCATACCATACTAACATACAATAACATACCATAACATAACATACTAACATCATAACATACTAACATAGCATACCATACCCTACAATACCCTATAATAACATAACATGTACCATAATATACTAACATACAATACCATACTAGTTCTACATACCATACCATAGTAACATGTACCACACCATACCATACATGTACATGTGTTTCTAGTTTCATCTCATAACTTGTAAAGAGGTCACTAAACCCTAGTGATAGCATGCAAATTGGCGTTGATGAAACCCTAGTTGCTTTCCAATTTCTATATGTCCATGTGTTTCTAGTTCCATCTCATAACTTGTAAATAGGTCACTAAACCCTAGTTCAATGTCATAACTTGTCAACCCTAGTGATAGCATTCAAATTGGTTTTCATGAAACCCTAGTTGGTTTCCAATTTGTACATGGCCATGTGTTTCTAGTTCCATTTCATAACTTGTCAAGAGCTCACTAAACCATAGTTCCATCTCATAGATTGTCAACCCTAGTCATAGCATGCAAATTGGTGTTCATGAAACCCTAGTTGATTTCCAATTTTTACATGTCCATGTGTTTCTAGTTCCATCTCTTAACTTGTAAATTGCTCACTAAAACCTAGTTCCATCTCATTACTTGTAAACCTTGGTGATAGCATGCAAATTGGTGTTCATGAAACCCTAGTTGGTTTCCAATTTGTACATGCCCCTGTGTTTCTAGTTCCATCTCATAACTTGTAAAGAGCTCACTAAACCCTAGTTCCATCTCATAACTTGTCAACCCTAGTGATAACATGCAAATTGGTGTTCATGAAACCCTAGTTGGTTTCCAATTTGTACATGTCCATGTGTTTCTAGTTCCATCTCATAACTTGTAAATTGTTCACTAAACCATAGTTCCATCTCATAACTTGTCAACCCTAGTGATAGCATGCAAATTGGTGTTCATGAAACCCTAGTTGGTTTCGAATTTGTACATGTCCATGTGTTTTTAGTTCCATCTTGTTAGTTGTCAAACCTAGTGATAGCATTAAAAAAGGTGTTTATGAAACCCTAGCTGGTTTCCAATTTGTACATGTCCATGTGTTTCTAGTTCCATCTCATAACTTGTAAAGAGCTCACTAAACCATAGTTCCATGTCATAACTTGTCAACCCTAGTGATAGCATGAAAATTGGTGTTCATGAAACCCTAGTTGGTTTCCAATTTGTACAGGTCCATGTGTTTCTAGTTCCATCTCATAACTTGTAAATTACTCACTAAACCTTAGTTCCATCTCATTACTGTCAACCGTAGTGATAGCATGCAAATTGGTGTTCATGAAACCCTAGTTGGTTTCCAATTTGTACATGTCTATGTGTTTCTATTTCCATCTCTTAACTTGTAAATTTCTCACTAAACCCTAGTTCCATCTCATTACTTGTAAACCATAGTGATAGCATGCAAATTGGTTCTCATGAAACCCTAGTTGGTTTCCAATTTGTACATGTCCATGTGTTTCTAGTTCCATGTCAGAACTTGTAAAGAGGTCGCTAAACCCTAGTTCCATGTCATAACTTGTCAACCCTAGTGATAGCATGCAAATTGGTGTTCATGAAACCCTAGTAGGTTTCCAATTTGTACATGTCTATGTGTTTCTAGTTCCATTTCATAACTTGTAAAGAGCTCACCAAACCATAGTTCCATCTCATAACTTGTCAACCCTAGTGATATCATGCAAATTGGTGTTCATGAAACCCTAGTTCGTTTCCAATTTGTACATGTCCATGTGTTTTTAGTTCAATCTCATAACTTGAAAATTTCTCACTAAACCGTAGTTCAATGTCATAACTTGTCAACCCTAGTGATAGCATGAAAATTGGTGTTCACAAAACCCTAGTTGGTTTCCAATTTGTACATGTCCATGTGTTTCTAGTCCCATCTCATAACTTGTAAAGATCTCAATAAACTGTAGTTCCATGTCATAACTTGTCAACCCTAGTGATAGCATGCAAATTGTTTTTCATGAAACCCTAGTTGGTTTCCAATTTGTACATGTCCATGTGTTTCTAGTTCCATCTCATAACTTGTAAAGAGCTCACTAAACCATAGTTCCATGTCATAGCTTATCAACCCTAGTGATAGCACGAAAATTGGTGTTCATGAAACCCTAGTTGGTTTCCAATTTGTACATGTCCATGTGTTTCTAGTTCCATCTCATAACTTGTAAATTGCTCACTATACCCTAGTTCCATCTCATAACTTGTCAACCCTAGTGATATCATGGAAATTGGTGTTCATGAAACCCTAGTTGGTTTCCAATTTGTACAGGTCCATGTGTTTCTAGTTCCATCTCTTAACTTGTAAATTGCTCACTAAACCCTAGTTCCATCTCATAACTTGTCAACCCTAGTGATAGCATGGAAATTGGTGTTCATGAAACCCTAGTTGGTTTCCAATTTGTACATGTCCATGTGTTTCTATTTCCATCTCATAACTTGTAAAGAGCTCACTAAACCCTAGTTCCATCTCATAACTTGTCAACCCTAGTGATAGAATGCAAATTGGTGTTCATGAAACCCTAGTTGGTTTCCAATTTGTATATGGCAATGTAATTAAATGTATATTAAACTAAAAACATCAAAAAATGTAAATTTCAACAACTCGAGAGCATGTTATTTTCCAAATTCTATTTGCTGGTTTCTAAAGACACCGTTCTTTGTGCCTCCAATGTGCCATAGATGGTGTTTGTATCCTAGGAACATGAAAGGCTAGACATTAGTAACATCATAAGAGAAAAAAGAGAACCCAGTGAAAATGTGCAAACATGATTTATATATCACTCACCCGAGGTTGTACAATCGTGTTTATAGTGTCGAGTATCCTATGAATAATATTATGTCTACGAATGGTATCGATCAATCACAGGTTTATTACATTGGGAATAAACTAAGGCTAAATAATTGAAATTGTGCTTCAAAATTCCCTTTAAAGGTTAAATAAAGCACGTGGCAATGCACTCATATGAGTATACCATTTGGATCATCTCTGGTGCCGATGGTGTCCATCAATCTTTCATCCTCTATATGAGGTAGCAAGTATCGTACATGTGACCTATTTTTGTGACCAATTGTCTGTAGCTTGATGTTTATACCAACTACTAGGTTCGTGAAGTGGTATACAATAGCTCCTGGCGTATAATCCTGATATACATACCCACCCTTCCTTTTCTGTTGTGCTGCAAGTGTCAAGTACTCTCCTTTTATAACCATTGAGCCAGTTGGAAATTCAATATTTTCATCATCTGTAATAGGTTCAAGAATGGTTTGTTCCCCCTCTAAGCAATGTGCCAACCAATAGTCAGAACCCCATTCATTATTTTTTTGGGGCAGCCACTGCATATATTTGACATGTGAAATGAAATAGGTCGAGTTAACAATACATTTTTTAAGTAAGGTCTTGAATATCTAATTTCTACATAAATTAAATTCTACATAGGTTGAGTAAACAATACATGAGTGTCACTTGATTCCATGTATCAACAGTATCTATATACTCACAATCATCTAATTCATCGATGCTACAACAACCGCAAAAGCAAGCCTTCAATCTAGTCCAAATTTGTAGGGTGGAGTTGTTTGAGCTTCTAACTGAATGAAACTGTTGAGTTCATTGCACTGTGTTCACCCGATGTGTTTGGGATCGATCCAGATTTGTCACCTCCCAGAATATTCTTCGCACTAGGTGTTTCCTTATTGCTTGTTCTCTCATGACATATGCACACCATTTCACTATAGATGCAGTGTCTCGAAGGAGAGTACCTGTAATCTTCATCTCTTCCCTTTGAAGGGCAGTTTTAATGCATGCACCAGCACCATCATGCTCTCCTTTGTCATGACCGGTTTCAAAGTAGTTCCATACATGTGGCACCTTGTATTTTATGTGCAACAAACACAACCATTCAAATACATGTGCATTCTTGAATTGTCTAGCACAACCATCTCACCAAATGAAATGACGATAAAATGATGGTATATCCACAGCTATCACATGATCATAGAATAATTTAAAGCAATGTTGCGCGTAATGTATGTCATGGGTCCGGTTGTTACTTATGTATAAGTGACTTGATTTCAGTATCACACATTTCTCTTCATTGCTATATGGCCCATGTCGATATGTGATATGCACCATTATGCACACCTGCTCTGAGTGATAGTATTGAATTTGTATTTCATTTTGTGGTTGTAGGGTGTAATTTTCCGCAAAGTAAACCACTGATAGTATTGTTCCGAGAGGGAAGGTGTCTCGACATATTCTGAATTTCTCATCTTGCCATCGTGCCATATCGACATGTTGAATGTACTATTGGATATTTCCATGAAACTTTGAAATAAAATCACATACTTGCACCTAGTGTAAAAAAATAAACAGTGTTATAAAACCACATAAAAAAATGTGTACATGAATATTAATATGTCAATATTCAACAATTTACCTGTGAAGTCATCAATTTAATCATCTTGATTTATTTCCCATCATGTAGCTGATATGTCTCATACTGATAGTTCTGCTTCTCAAAAATTGCATTCTCGAATACTTGATCTTCACTTTCATGGATGCAATCAGACCATAATGATAACCCATAAAAATTGTTGCAAGAACTGTCTACACATTGTTTTAAGTAATGTGTCTTCCCATGTTGCCTCAGACACATTATGCTATGGATGAAATATCTGGATGAAATTGGCGGTACTGTACTTGAGCATTCCTGCACATGGTTAGGATGCAAAAAAAGACGTATATATATGCAAATTTATGGTAATATAGGTCAAACTCTATGTGGTATCTACAACAACAAGTGTTCTGGATGGTATTGATTCTAACATACCAAGGCTTTCGTTTTTCAAAAGATCTTTTCGCAAGCCTTAGCTCTACATGGGGAACTTTAAACATCTCGACCAATTGAGTTTGTGTCATGTAAAGATAATGTTTAACATGAGGTTCATTGTTTCTAGAACCCCTACAATGTTTTAACACATCCTTCGTGTTAGAATAAGGCCTAGTGTTATTGTGCCAAAACGTGTGCACTAGGCCCTTCACTGCTTCGACTAACTTCATGTCTTTTCAGGGAAACCTACCGCTAAATGCCCATAATGTTTCCATTTGTCCCCTCTACATCAAGGTTGTCTCTTCTTACTGAATATTTTTTAAGTGTCTTTGGATGTAAAGGCACAATTTGTTATGTGCATTTAAGTAAACGACGTTGTCTTGTGGATTTACATACAATTGATTCAGCCAATACATGACGAGCCACATTACAGTCCTATGAACGAGTTTTTTTTACCAATCGATGTGAATGGAGAAGCAAGAGATTTAACAATGTGATTACTTGATTTGATATTCTTCATTGTTCATATGCCTAAATTTCTTCTAACAGTTGCCATATTTCTAGATTTAAACAAAGCTAAAAACAATTGGCATTTATCGGCTTCGGATTTGTTATCAAAATATTGTTTCAGTATTTGAGAAAAATGACGAAGGATAGTGCATTTAGCCACCTTACCTTCCATGGAAGTCAATTCACTCTCATCCACTTGTATGCATTTAGGAGTTCTATTTCATTTTGATGCAAAATTTCTTGTCGTCTGAAATGCTGGAGTTATGTTTACATCCACTATAGGATGACAACTTTGATTAGGAGATTGAACCATCGGCCATGGTTGTTGTTGAGTCACATTTGCATCAAGAGTAATATAATTATTGAACTCTTCACAAGATTTTTCATTTACTAATAGATCAATAATGTCAACTTGCGTATAACCAACTTCCTTTAATGTTGCATTATCTTCCTCGGTCTGTATGTCAGGTATCTGTTGAGGGAGAATGGGAACTATTTGCTCATGTAATGAATGCCAACGATTTCTTGAATCTTCCCTCTCTCTTTTTTTTCAACTTCTTCTGGTGTAAGCACCTTCCTCATTAACTTTCGACCTCTATTACGTACATTCCCCATTGAAATCCACCCAAACCTGTACAAAACTATGGAATTATGTAAGTAATGATTAAATTGCACATTGAATAGTTCTCTGTGTACGGGTTCAGAAGAATGATGTCTTTTGATGCAATAAACATGGCCCATGGCATGCAACCCAACATTTTTATATAACACATATCGCATATGTTGTATAACGCACCTCTATTTTATCGCATATCCGATATGGATACAATGATTTTTAATTAACGGGCAGTTTTTTTACATGATCTCTAAAACGCATATGCAATATATCACATATGCAATTTACTGCTCACTAAATTTGCAACTTGATTGATCTATGCTTATCAAATATTAAAATATTAAATATCAAATGCATACCAAACTTGGACTAAAATATGTTAAACTTCTATAACCTTACAATGGACCCCATATAAATGGTTAAGACCTCCAAACCTATCCTTGGACCATGGTAGTGTCTATGATGATGATGATCACGAATAGTATGACTATGACGATGATGATTATGAGGATGATTATGAGGATGATGATGACTATGATGGTGATTATAATGATGATCATCATCATAATGATGATGATGAGGATGATGACTATGATGATGAGGATGAGGATGATGAGGAGGAGGAGGAGGAGGATGATGATGACTATGATGATGATGACCATGATGATGATGAGGAGGATGAGGATGAGGATGAGGATGATGATGATGATGATGAACAATGATGGTGATGATGAGGAGGAAGATGAGAATGACTATGATGATGAGGATGAGGATGAGGGTGATGATGATGATGATGATTATGATGATAGCGATGATGTTCATGATGAACAATGATGGTGATGATGATGATGAGGATGAGGATGAGGATGAGGATGATGAGGATAATGACGATGATGAGGAACAATGATGGTTGATGATGATGACGATGAGGATGATGATGGTGATGATGATGATGATGAGGATGAGGATGAGGATGATGATGAGGATGATGATGATGATGATGATGAACAATGATGGTGGTGATGATGATGAACAATGATGGTGATGATGAGGAGAAGGAGGATGATGACTATGATGAGGAGGAGGAGGATGAGGGTGATGATGATGATGATGATAATGATGATGACCATGATGGTGATGATGATGAGGATGAGGGTGATGATGATGATGACCATGATGATGAGAATGATGATGATGATGATGAGGATGATGATGGTGATGATGATGATGAGGATGGTGATGATGATGATGATGATCACGACGATGAGGATGATGATCGTGATGACGATGACAATGAACAATAATGGTGATGATGAAGAGGATGAGGGTGATGATGATGATGATGATGACGATGAGGAAAATGACGATGACGATGATGATGAACAATGATGGTAATGATGAGGAGAAGGAGGAGGATGACTATGATGATGATGATGAGGATGAGGGTGATGATGATGACCACGATGATGAGGATGAGGATGAGGGTGATGATGATGATGATGATGATGATGATGACGATGTGGATGATGAATATGATGATGATGACGATGATGATGATGATGAACAATGATGGTGATGATGAGGAGGAGGAGGATGATGACAATGACGATGATGATGAACAATGATGGTGATGACGATGAGGAGGAGGATTATGATGAGGATGAGGATGATGATGATGATGATGATGATGACAAAGACGATGATGATGAACAATGATGGTGATGATAAGGAAGAGGAGGATGATGACTATGATGATGAGGATGAGGATGAGGGTGATGATGATGATGAGGAGGAGGAGGAGGAGGAGGATGATGATGATGATGACGATGACGATGATGATGAACAATGATGGTGATGATGACGATGAGGATGATGATGAGGATGACGATGATGAGGAGGAGGAGGAGGAGGAGGAGGATGAAGCTGATGATGATAATGACAATGACAATGATGATGAACAATGATGGTGATGATAATGATGATAAGGTTGAGGATGAGGATGGTGATGACGATGACGATGATGAGGAAAAATGATGATGATGATGATAGGTTTAGTTGAAACTTTGGTTTGATTTTATTTTCAAGCATTTGCAATGGAATGGTGATGATGAACAATGATGAGGAGGAGGAGGAGGAGGATGACAATGATTATGATGAGGATGACGATGATGATGATGATGATGATGATCGCGATGATGATGATGATGAAAAATGATGGTGATGATGATGATGATGATGATGATGATGACCACGATGAATATAGATATGATGATGATTATGATGATGATGATGATAATAGTGAGGAGATTTCACCCACTTACTATAAATACTAATTACTAAATCTTGAAAACTGTTGAAATATTTAATACACATATAAACACTCATTACACTGATGGCCACACACTTGTTTGAAGATTCATGGTACCAGATGAATTGTTCTATGCTATGGACAGTACATTTGTAGACATCGATCTACAACCTTCCACCCCTCATATCTCTCCCGTCCCCCCCCATATATCTCCCATAACCATCCCTCCCTCCCCCTTATATTTCTCCTCCCTTCATCCCCCCTACCCATCCCTCCCTCCCATGATTTCCTCTACCCCTTCCTCTCCCTCCTTTAACTCCCTCGCCCTATTAACCAATGTTATGTTGGGCAATGAGCCACCCCATAGACCATCTGGATGGAATATTGGGAGTCTAAATGGTATTATAATGGGATAAGGATGCAATTACTCTTTTTTACTCTCGTAGTAATTTTTTTAAGAAGAAAAGCATATACGTTATAACGCGTATGCGTTATAGCTTATTCATATAGCATCTACACTATATCGTATATGTGATATAATGCATATGCGATATGAATAAGCTATAACGCAAATGTGTTATAACACATATGTGTTTTTTAAATTAAAAAGATCGGCAAGAATAAGGTTTGGCATTATGTTTGGAAATAGCTTCGGCCTACCGAACCTATTAGCTAGGACAAATAAATCCATGCTATTTCTTTTCTTTTAGAACTCTATCAATATGCTCAGTTTCAATGGCATGTTTTTCTATGAAAGACATAATATTTTTTATGAAAATTTAGAATATTGTAGAGTAAGATCTTACGATTCTGAATATGTAATTTTTTCCTTCAAAAGTATGTTTTATTTATTTATTATTATTTTTCTAAATGACACATGTCAGTTTTCGAAAATAGATACATCGATTTTTTTTTATATAACTTTTGATTTCCATCACCATTTCCAAAGAAAACTATATGGTGTACTAGACGAGACAGAGTTCTACGATCTTATATATATAAATCAAGGATTTGATTAAATTTTCCCCCTAAAGTGTTGCACTCACACATAACCTTTTCATTTCAAGCTTTTCTGACTTCAATAATTAATAATAAAAAAATAATTCATGAAAAATTCTAAATAAATAGTGTTGCACTAGGCCCATATGTCCTTTATATGTCTGCAATATTTTATCCCAAATTGACATCATTTACCTCATATATTGTTGCACCCTCACAAACATATATGTTATGATTTGGTGAAAATTTGAAAACCCAATTTCACGGAAACTAATTTTATAATCATTTACACACATTTTGTCTGCATAAATGCTATATATTAAGAAATTTGATTCAATTACCTATCTTTGTCTTTTTACTTCATCTTCAAATAAGTCAGGGAAGTACCCCTAATTGTCACCTAAAGTTAGAGTTTCCAGGTTTTTCCAGTATTATGTGGCATCTAAAGTGTCTTTAAAGGAGTCTATGATTGTGCATCAGCCCATAATTATTCAAACTATCTCTTGAGTATTCATTATAATCCGCTAGTGCCTAGCATTTGGAAGATTCATTACAGATGTATGGGGAGTTTTTATTGTTTTCAAAATTAGTGGTGTTTTCAAAATTAGTGGAGGAATTATATTAACATCTTCCACATGTGTGGGTTTTTGGGTATACTGCCCTTCAACATGATGGCTTGGGTAAAGGTTTGGGTTTGGGATGGTATTGACTTATTGAGCATTTAAAATTAAAAATTAAAAATCTAAAAAAAATAATAAAGAAGAATGCATGCATCAATGGGTTGTAGCACAGTGGAGCTTGGGTGGAGGGAATGTATGAGCTTGTCCCATAAAAATAAATAAATAAAATTTTTAAAAATATGCATATATTAATGTGCTTTATCAGAGTGATGAGAGGGATGTTTGTCTTAGTTTAGTGATGTAAAACATATATGTGTTTCTAATAAGAGGTTTCATTTTTTATGGCTTGAAAAAATAAAATATTATTATCAAGTGTATTCAATTTCTTGCACATTTTCTTAGGTCAACCTTCTCTTATACATATTTTTTTTTTCTAACACATAGTTTTCCACATTGTCTAATGACCTCATTGTTTGAAGAAACAAAATAGCTCTGAATTTCCTTACACCTATCCATTCACCTTAGACTAAGTGTTTATTCCTTGACCATTCAAAATTGCTGAATAAAATATACATCTTAATTAATAAGAAAATGAAAGAAAGAAAAAAAGGACATCTCCCGTTATATTCAAACCCACATTTTTAAAGCACCACCTCCACTCCATATAACACGGAAAAATTAACTCCATATAATAGGGAGAAATTTAACATATATTTAGGTATGTTTATTCTTTATATTTTTATAAATAGGGACTTAGTATCTTTATACATCCAAAAAGTCGAGCCTTGACTGTGGTTCGCCTATGTTCGATTTTTTTTTATCGAACTCTGAACTCCATTGACACCGTTTAGTTTCGGGCTTAGCTCACACAACTCCACTCAGCAATCAACAACATAACAGCATTTTCGATCTCTGTTGCTCGGATTACAGTTATTTTCTGTTCTATTGCAATTGTAGCTACAATATGAAAAGCAATCGGCTCAGTTCTACTACTAGACCCTACCGTCCTTATCCCATGGCGAAGAATCTCATCACGATCCCCATCGATGGTCCGTCCAATAATTTCGACCCAAATTCAGATTCATGGAATTTTCACAACCACCTTTTTTCAGGCAGCAATCTGATCCAGCATCCTCCATCCCATTACACTCCACCCTGTGTTCGTTGCACTACCATGCGGTCGTTACCCTACGATTCAGCCAGTATACTACTAGACTATCATTCAGTAGCGCCAAACCGTAAATCTAAGAATGCCATCACGATCCCCATCGGCGGTCCGCCCTATAATCTCCAGCCATATTCAGATTCAGGACTTACTCACAGCCACCTTTCTCCACGCAGCAAATTGATCCAGCATCGACCTCCATCCCATTACACTCTTAGTCCCTGCGTTCGTTACACTACCCTGGGGTCGTTACTTTGCGGTTCAACTACTACACTACTAGAGTACCAATCAGTAAGGCCGAACCCTAACCCTAAATCGAAGAATCTCATCACGATCCCCATCGATGGTCCGCCGGATAATCCCGAACCAAATTCAGATTCAGGGATTACTCGCAACCACCTTTCTTCAGGCAGCAACTTGATCCACCATCCTCCATCCCATTACAGTCCCAGACCTTGCGTTCGTTACACTACCCTAAGGCCGTTACCCAGCGGTTCAGCTAGGACACTACTAGAGTACCAATCGGTAAGGCCGAACCCTAAATCGAAGAATCTTATCCGGAACCCCATTGATGGTCCACCCGATAATCTGGAACCAAATTCAGATTTGGGGATTACTCACAACCACTTATCTTCATGCAGCAATCTGATTCAGCATCCTCCAGCCCATTACATTCCTAAACCCTGCGGTCGTTACACTACCCTGTCCTCGTTACCCTGTGGTTCAGTTAGTACACTACTAAAGTACCAATTAGATGCTCCGAAGAATCTCATCACCATCCCCATCGATGGTCCGGTTAATAATCTGGAGCCAAATTCAGATTCAGGGAGTATTCACAACTGCCTTTCTTATTGCAGCAATTTGATCCGGCATCCTCCATCCCACACTAATTCTGAGCTCGTTTCTGTTCGCGACATGTGTTCCGACGCCTCTGAGTCAGCCTCTGGAGTTGAGATTATCCAAGAATTTCTCCATCAATCGACGACGATGGGTCAGAATGTCACTACCATTCAAAGTCCGGTAAGGTCGAAATTTTTTTTGTTGAAATATTTTTTAAACTCTCTTTCTTTTCGCTTTTGCTTTCTTCCCATTTCTACGAAAATTTATCCTGCCTCTACATATTTGAAATTCCTCAATAAAAAAATTATGCAGAGTGTTGCTGCCGAAGTCGTCAATCCAATAGAAAGTGTCAACAACTCCTGTGTAACTACCACGGACAACTTCACAGAAGGTGAAGACAGATGTGAAAATGGAGAGCACGAGCGTTCGTCCAATCATTTCACCGAAGGTGAAGAAAGATGTGAAAATGGAGAGCACGTTTCTTCTGTCAGTAGTTTGATCCGGCATCCTAACCCTAAATCGAAGAATATCATCACGATCCCTATCGATTGTCCGCCCAATAATTTCGAGCCAAATTCATATTCTGGGAGTACTCACAACAACCTTTCTTCTGTCAGTAGTTTGATCCAGCATCCTCCATCTCACACTAATTCTGAGATCGTTTCAGTTCGTGCCATGAGTTCCGACGCCTCTGAGTCAGCAACTGGAGCTGAGATTTCCCACAAATTGCTCGCTCAATCTACGACGATGGGTGAGAATACCACTACCATTAAAAGTCCGGTAAGCTTGAAATATTTCTTTGTAATTTCTGTTTCTTTTCGCTTTAGCTCCTTCTCCATTTCTACGAAAATTTTACACCATTCTACATATTTGAAATTTCTCGATAAACAATTTATGCATAGATTGTTGCTGCCGAACTCGTCAAAATAGGAGAAAGTGTGAACACCACGAACAACTCCACAGAAGGTGAAGAGAAATGTGAAAATGGAGAGGACGAAGGTTACGTCTGTGAAGACACTGAGCAAGGAACATGGCAGCTTGTGAAATACACATCAGATTCAGTCCAGAAAGACCATGATGATATGGACGACGGTTGGGTGGTTTTATAAAGACGGCTGTGAGAAGCAAGGGTGGTCGTTTCGGATTGGACTCTTAATTTCTGTTTGCAAGTTTACTTTTTGGTGTCCATATATTTTATAGTGGTTAAATAATAACATTTTTTTCCTTTTGGGGGTTTTATAGGCTATTTAGAATCTTCTTGTTATGGAAACCCGATGAGTTGTTGTATTTTTATAGTGCTTAAAAATAACATTTCATTCGCATGGGTTTTATAGGCCATTTAGACTACTCTTGTTGTGGAAACCGGATGAGTTGTATGAAAATTCGGTTGTTTTTCTTGTTGTGGAAACCAGATGAGTTAGTTGTATTAAAATTATATTTTTATATTAAAATATTGGAGTAAATGTTTTGTTCTTATTTTCATTTCTTGATATATGACAAGAATGTTTATATTATCACTTCGAAATGGATTATGTATGTATGTGAATGTATCACTTTGAAATTGATTATGTACATGTGTATGTGAATGTGTATGGACATGCATATATGTGAAATGTGTCATTAATATATTGTTATGATAGGTTATCTATAATCATGGTTGGAAAACTCACGAGAATGCAAGGACTAAAGTAATATTAGAAATGTAACACAAATATGCATTATGAAATGAAATAATTAATAATAGAATTCAATATTGATTTTTATTTTTATTTTTATGTGACACTAATGAACATGATCACTTGCATGGTGATACATACTATGATGAAGGTGAACAACTTAAAGGAGTTGATGATGTTGATAATGGATCTAATGAATATGATGATGAAGATGATATAAAGGTTGATAAATATTAGGATAATTGTGATTATGATGAAGATGAAATGTTTGTTTTAGTTTTGCTAGCAAGTGACATTTATCATTACCATGTCAATGTTTATTATTTACTCCATGATAGTAGAAATATATTTATGATGATCCAAATTCATATTACATTCTTAATATGAATTTTATTTGACACAATGCACAATGATCCATAATGTTAATGAGGATGGAGGTGTTTAAATTTTATTTTACACAATGCAGAATGATCCATAAGGGATTAATCATATGATTGGTAATTTCTAGGTTGAAACAGTGCATGCATTCATTTGTAGGTCCCATTTTATGTGTATGTCTCACTTAGGTGACTTGGAGTCCAAAAATTTATAGAATCGATTAGAGTTCTTAAAATTCTCTTATTTTGGGTGAAATATTTCCAAGATTAGCTTCCATCTGGTTGTTAATATTTAACACATTAAGACTTATCCCATGATGTAAAAATCAACTTAATCATATATCATATGTGAAAGTGGATACCACATTAGCTCACATTACTCACACATGTGGAACTAGTCACTTGGGAAATTTGAATAATATTTCAGGTGAAAACCATAAAACTAATTGGGGATTGATCCATGCAAAAAAAATTTAACCTAACCCTATACAACTATTAGACTAATCTAATTATTGTTTTTTTAGGAAAGAAAGGGTTTTCATTCTTACTATATTGTATAGTGTTCCATATTTAAGAAGAGCATATAGTAAGTGGGATACAAAGGTATGATAGAGGAAGTGTAGTATCATGTGCTATCCATAGTGGCCATAATTCCCATGAAAGATCCATGTGAGTGACTCTTTGATTCTATTTTTATTTATTAACTAAAAAAAATAGAGCATAGACCTTGAAATTTTTTTAGATTTATTTTGTGAATGGTCTATTATTTTTTTTTTTCAAATTTAGTTCCTTTAAGTTTACTTCATCATTAGGCTAGTAACATTGAATAAGCAATCTCAAGTAAAATACTCTATAATAAGGGATAGCATCCATAAAAAAATGGGTAGCACTTACTAGTGAAATGTTGACATGAAAATTTCAGAGTTTACATATTTAAATTGAATCCATTGGAACTCACCTAAGCATTGGAAATTTTAGTATGTAGTAAAAAAAATAGAAAAACTTGTTTCCTTTCAAAGGAATTGTTTTCAAAAAAAATCAATAGAATTTATGACGTCAAATTTAATTTAATTAATTTTTCACTTTGCAAATTTAAGGGTAAATTAATCCATTAAATAATTCAATTTTCAAGGAATAATTTTCAAAAACAAAATATGTGTGATTTATATAGATATTTTTTTCCAAGGAAATCAACAACTCTAGTGGGGCTCATACTTGCATGACATAAGATCAATTTATTTCTAGTACAACTATACCTTGTAGGTCTACCCACACTCTTGGGGGATTTAATCTCTGAATTTATGACCTAGCACATGTGATAATAGGATATTAAAGAATGCCCCTAATTTCACTAGATATTAAGGAATTCCTTCAAAAATAATTTTGTTTGACACCCTTTCAATACACCTTTCCAATTAAAGAAACTCATTTTTTACTCTATATTATGCGTGTTAGTATTTTCCATTTATTTTTTAACACCCGTTTGTATTTTTATCCTTAGTATGGTGACATTGGAAAACTCTTATAACCCATAGAAATGTTGAAATTGTGAAATATGAAATATTTATGAAAGAAAATATTTCCATATGGGGAACAAACTTTTGAACATATCACAACATCATACATATTATTTCCAATCAACTTCAAACCACAATCACTCATAAAACATATATGTTCAAACACTAGCCTAACACCAAACAAAATTGGATTTAGACCACCTTTGCACATAAACTATAATTATTCAAACACTAATGATTTCACACATACTCAAATTAATACAAACTTTATACATTGAGTACTAATTTAAACCCCCCAATACCATGTTCAAGCCCCTATGTACATAGTTATAAACCTCTATAATATCTCTATGGTTTTATATATTAATAAGGTTTATTCTATATATTCTAAGTTTTCAACTTTGTGTGAGTATATCTTATGTCATTTTATGTGGAGTCTCATTAGAAATCTATAAAAAATTGCATATATCATCTATGGAAATTGGATATTTCAAGTTCCATGGGATTATTTGAGGGTAATGAATCTATTTATTGATTCAAAAACACAATTTCAACTCTTCCAAATTTACATTTTATCAAATGTTGACAAAAACTATCGTAATATCCAAAATGTAGAATAACTAGACTGCTCCAGATTAAAAATACCCCTTGACCCTTATATAGTAGGAAATATATTGCTTCCAATATTTATAATATTAAATAATCAAATATGAAATCCCGTGCTATAATATTCCCTAGCCCATGAATACCCCTTTCCCATGCTCACTACGACAAAAATAGAAATTAAGACTAGGTTTAGCATCCCATTTTTGTGTAAAATTTTGGCCAATTGACTTCACCAAGTGAGTGTAGACCATTGAATTTTTTTAAATCACCAAAAATTTGTTCTAGTTTAGAATCCCAAATCGCATCATCTTTAGTTCCTGAAATAACATCCACTTTAGCCCCTAGAAATCATATCAACTTTAGCTCCTGAAATAACATCTATTGAATGCCTAGAATAGTGCCTATATGTGAAGAACCGCACGAGAGGTTATGCTTAGAAAAGGTCATTTTCTTTTATTCAAATTCTTGATTTGGCGCCAAGGTAGCACCTATTTTACTGTCCATGTTTATCTCAACATTAATGTGACATTTGCATCAAATATTGCATCCATGTTTTCTTCGAAATTACCATCATGTGTTTCTTCCCCTTTAGATCCATGTTTAGAATCCCCTTTGGCATTCCAATTCACCTCCACATTAGTTCCATGTTTGGCTTCCATTGTAGCTCCATGCTTGGAATCCACTTTTGTGCCATGTTTGGCATCCATTTTAATGGATAGTTTGGCATCACTGTTTTCTTGCACATTAGAACCAATATTTTATTCCACATTAGTACCCATTTTGAAACCTCATTAGTGATTGGTTTGGCATCCAGTCTTGCTTCCTCGAGGGCGCCATATTTCTCTTCACATTCAACACCTATTATTTCTTAGAATTTACCACCTAGTTTTTCTTCATTTTTAGCATCTAATTATTCTTCCTATTTTTACTCCATATCAATGCCACTTTTAACTTCCCGTTCAGAACCTATATTTTCTTCCTTTTTCATGTCTAATATTTCCTCTTCTTTGGATTCTAGTGTTGCATAGATAATAGAACCAAATTTGGGTTCCTAGTTAGCACCAAGTACTATGTCCAATGTCTTGTATGCATTTATGCCAACCTTTTCTTCCATTTTAGTTGTCAATTGTGCTTCATAATTAGCAACACATCTAGCTTCCTATTTAGCACCTACATTTGCATCTAATTTTGTGCCAATATTTGCTTCCACTTTAGTGCCAAATTTTGCTTCATGTTTAGAGTGTGAACTAGTTTTACTTCCATGTTATGACACCCTATAATATATACACTTATTTCATTTATTTCAATAGTCCTCATATTTCATTTACTTAGTATCTCTCAAATAACATAATGAATTATATGAAAGAATATATCATGATTCGCATTTATAGCATAAAATTTAAAAAAAAATTAAGGAAAATGAAGAACATTCATTCAAAGAACTAGCATAATCACACTTAATAATTATCAAAAAAATCATCCACAAATTTTAATATATGTAAATTAAAAACATAATAGAAATAACATCGTCATTACAATTCACCAGAAGAGGTGAAAGTCTAATATATCATTATATCAATAACATATGACGGATATTTTTATAATACAATAAAAAAATAACAATTCAAATATGTTTGAGAGAGAAAGAGAGAGAGAGATGATATTACCAATATATAAGGAATATGTTTTATAACATCCATATATACAAAATTCATAGTTATCAAGGGTGATCAAGTTTATATGCCAACAAAAATCCATTATACAAGTCAATATGATCTGTAATGTAATATGAATTTGGATCATCATAAAACCTACAATATATGTCTACTATCATGGAGAAAATAATAAATATTGACATGCTAATGATAAATGTCATTGGCTACCAAAACTAAAACCAACATCATTATCTTCATCATAATAACCATCATCCTAATCTTTATCAACCTTGATAATGATCTTGATCATCATGTTCAATAGATCCATCATAAAAATCATCAAATTCTTTAGAGTTGTTCTACTTAGTCATACATTTAATATATATCTTTAGGAGTATATTAGCCTTGGTTTTCATCTTTCAATAAAATAAATTTCATAAAGTCTTATCTCAATCATAAATTTTGATCAGAAATTAAATGTTATATATTGTTTTTACGACTATGCCATTATAAAAAATGACTGCATGTGATCAATACATAAAGATATATATTTTAACTTATTAATCGTATGAAAGTAAATTATATATGCAACATTAATTTTCCATATGATGTTATATGTAATAACACACTGTAAATAAATGGTTCAACGAAAGACAAATTGCTCAATTTAATTAATAACCACAATTATTCAATTATTAATCATCACAACTAAGATGTCAAGTGATGGGTTAATTACTATCATTACATTTAGAATTTTGTCCATAATATGTTATGCGCTAGGATGCTTGAATGGAATTATATGGTAAATATTTTATTACGATGCCAATGGAGGCTGTGTACTAGGTGATCATATAATCGTTTCATAAAAAACTTGCAGGAGGTTACACCACTCAATCTTTCTCGAAGAATTGGGATTTTATGCCCTCGGTTGAAATTTGTGAAGTGTCCTAGAACGGCATTAAGAAGTGAGTCAAAACTTTCCATAACATGATAATATATACTCATGAATGAAATGTATCTTCCTTTTGATGTGTGACATTGGATTACATATATAGATACCCCTATTTTGTGAGTCCATGTACCAAATGTTGTTTATTTCAACAATTTTTGAAACCTTGGGATTTACTTAATAGAACGCAAAGAAAATTTTGCATGATGGAGAAAATTTGCGATACTATGCTAATGGATCTTGTGGAAATCATGTTCTTATCAACATAACCCAAACAAACTTGTAGGAGGTTATGAAACTTGATTGTGATTCCCAAATTAGATTTTTTTCCCTTAGTTGAAATTCACAAAGTGTCCTAAATGGATTTAATAAGTGAGTTGATTACTCACCATATATTGATAACCAGGAATCATATTGAGAAACCATTAATTTCATTGGACTATTCACTTTAGATTACTCCTAGTAACACCCCTTTCCCATGTGTGTATAGACTAATTTTTCCACCATTTCCTAAACTAGGGTTTTTCTTGGTAACATGTGCAATTTTTGAATCGGAGAGTGATTTTTTGAACATTGGTAAAACATAGTGTGTAAACATCATGGTCATATTGTCCTTTACCAAAAACACCTGTAGAGGTTACGCCACTCAATTCTTATACATAGATTTTATTTTAATCCAAAGGATTGAAATTTGTCAAGTGTACCTAAGTGGAATAAGAGGGTAATTTTTTTTGCTGTTGTGCCAATGAAGCATGTGGAAAACCTAGTCATATCATCCTTTACAAATAAAACTCATATCATGTTACAACACTCAATCTGACTATGTGTATTGCACTTTCTTCCTTGGGATGAAATTTTTCAAGTGTCAATAAATGGCATTAGGAAGTGAGTCGAAAGTTTCTACCATATTGAGTTCTGAAACTTACATGTAACAACCTTATCCATTTATTCTATCTTATGTGCAACACACCACCTTGCAAGAGTCACTTTTAGCATGACATATAATGCTAACATTCTCTATGGTTCCGGTATTTATACTTCAAATTATTTTACAAAAGATTTTACATTTGTTAGTATGGCATACTTTGGTGGATGATGTACCTCAGTTCCAATACAATTTAATGTGTGTTTCATATGAGCACAAATCCTTCTAGATACTTCATGTAACCTCTAATTCCAGTATTCGATGGATTCTTCTGAATATAATGTAGAAGAGGTGATATTACACCAACTAAGTACACCGTTGGCAATAGGATTAAATATTTATCCATCTATGCAATCACATTGTAAAGTTTTTCAATATCTTCATTCCTTATCAAATCCATATATCATCTTCCTTCTGTGGGATCTAATGGCATAGTAACTCTCTGTTAGGATTTATAATCCTCCCTTGTCCAAACTGGTCTATTAGATTATATTTTCCTAACTTAGTAGTCATTTAGTTATTATTGGGTCCACTAGTACCATTGGCTCCACTTAGCCTAATGGGGCCACATGTACCAGTCACTAGAGTGTGGGGAACATAGATTGAGGATAATTGTAATGGATTGCACACTCACGCATAATTCTATGCACCTCCTAGACCAATCCCTACAATTTAGGATCCACTAGGAGTTCCAGCACCAAACTTCTTTAGTTGTTGGAAGTTGGTGATTATTCAAGCTTAGTTATACTTCAGTTACATTCAATTAGACGTCCTCCAGTCCATTCAGAGCCAGACTTGCATGGTTGCATGCGGATAGGTGCCTATTCTCACCTACTTATCACCTACCACACTAGTTAGACTAGTTTAACTGATTATAACTGATTAAGAGACTAAAATAGACAAATGGGTCTTAGCTAGTTAGCTGCAATACTGATTTAGACACTTGTAGTTCTACCCATGTAGTCAGATTGAGTTGGTGGATTCAAATTCTATCCACATGATTCAAATTCCATTTTTTGTAACGCTGTTGTATACTGCTGGGATTAATGAAGTTTATACTGTAATTATAGTGAGCAATACTTATATGTTTCATGTGAGATTTGTTTTGTTCTGTGTGTATTATTCATTCCTTTACACTACATAATAATTCAATCTAATTACACTCATTGCTTGAATATCTAATGGAATAATAATTCGAATATGGTACTAGAGCTTGCTCAGGAAAGCTTCAAGTCTTCTTACTCTCCATTTTACACCAGGAGCAATCGGGTTTCCAAAGAATTCCTGCAAAGAGTGCCTTGCTTCCTCTAAATTCATTTAGAGTGGTGCTTGGGTGTGCTTGACCTTGAAAAAGTGTACATGTTGAGAGGGAAGGCTATATTCTAACATAGTGCAAATTGGTTTTGTTTTTGCGATGTTTTCTTACAAGTTCTACATAGATTTATTGAAGAAATTGACTAATTGAAAGGAGAATTTATGGAGAATTAATATTTATTACCATGGATCCTGACAACGTTAAACTATGTTGAATGGAGGCAAGATATGTAGGTCTCCTTGTGCAAGCTTGGCCTGTAAAGGATGAAAATGGGATGAGAGACTAAACCTCATCATCCTACTGAGAAAAACAAATTCTTGAACTTGTTGGATAAAGCCTTTGGCTTCCTTTGTGCTCACATATCAAGAGACCTCCAATTTAATCTTGAAGGATTGAAGACTCCCATAGAAGCTTGGTATAAGCTCAAATTATTGCTTGGAAATCAATATGAGCTTTGAGGACACGTTCTATAGAACAAGCTAATATCATTGAAACCTGGTAGTTTCAAGACCATACACCATTTTTTTACCAAATTAAAGTCTCTTGCACTTCAATGTAAGCAGTGTGGAATAGAGAGAAAGGATGAGCAACTTGTTAGCTATGTACTTAGGAAACTTGGTTCTGAGTATTATGTATTTGTATCTACCTTCCATTCCAAAATATCTTCCATTCCCAATTGAAGATACCTTCACTTAATTTCTTTGTCGAGTCCTTAATACAAGAGAATGAAAAGTTGGTTGAGATGGTAGTCCTCCAAACTTCCAAAAACCAAGCTCTATTGAAGACACAATCTACCTATGTGCAATCTAAAGTGAGGCATAAGGGGAAGGAGCCTAAATCATCTGATTCGAATCCTAAAGAGAGTAAGAAGCCTTTCGATGGAGCTTCGGGATCCAAGAAGAAGAAACATTTTGAAAAGACAAAGTTTCCTTATTGTATGAGGGGTTTTCATCCTGAAAACCATTGTATGAAGAGGCAAATCGATCAGTTTTTTGCTCTCCTTGAACGAAACAACGTTGCTCTTCCACATGGACCAAAGAATTCTAATGCTCAACCATAAACAGAGGATCATGAGAGGTGCCATGCCTTAAAGTTTGGACTTACTCAGTCAACAGCCTATTTGATTGATTCTGGAGCATCCAACCACATGGTTTCCTCCAAGGAATCATTCCCTACCCTCACACTATCAAAGGTATTGTAAAGGAAAGTGTCATATGGCTAGGGTTTAAGAGGCCATCAACATACTGGGGTTGAAAGGTGGATGGATAATGTTCAGCAAGCATACATAAGCAATTTCAGAGATGAGAAAGGTCCACACCTGATAAACTAAAGGCTGGTCCAAGCTTTCTCTTCAATCCTCTTCTTGCTCCTCTTGCTCCAAGAGACCTACAAAATGAATTATACCTTCCTCAAACCATTATGACCACATATAAAACAATGATAATCAAATAAACATGAACTAATGATCTGAATAACATCATCATATGATCATAAACAGAGATTCAATCACACATTGAACAATGATTTGGGAAGAAGAAGGACATCACATCTTTATTAAACTTGAAAACAAGTACAAGTATACCTTCTCTTCAAGTTCAGCACCTCACGAAACCTTGATCCAGTTCTGCTGCTTCTCTTCTCCAAGGAACTCAGCCTCCAAGCTCTACAACACAAGGAGAATGCTTCTAGGGCAAAGATGTGGGAAAAGAGAGCTCCAAATCCTCCAGCATAACAATGCAAAAATTCTAGTCTCCTCTCATGGACCTCCCTACCTCTATTTATATGTTTAAGGAAGAGTTAGGGGTGAATACAAAGTAGTTACAACTGAAGAAGTCAGTTGCATAACTACCCAAACTACCCGAAATAAAAAGACGCATTTTTTGTCATTTTTAAGAGGCATCCGCGGGTTGCATAACTGGACAGTCGTGTATATGAAAAGTATACATGGGTTTCTAGTACAGCAAGTCGCGTATATGAGCAAATTTTTATATCTGCGGGTACGAAAGAGAGCAACTCGTGTATCATCCGCAGGTTTTCCTTAAGGCAAGTTGTGTATAGACAAAAAAAACACATTTTTAGGGTATTTCTGGGCATTTTTAGACTTTGGTGTCTTCTAGAAAGTTTTAGCTAATAGAAATACCTTTCCAATGGTGCAGAGATGCGGTCAAACGAAGTTACAAAACGCAAGATATGGGTCCTCCAAGATAGATGTTTTTTCAGTGACATTCAGTGACTTTCATGAAGTGTCAACATGTGAAGAAATCATGGGAAAGTGGTCACAAGTAGAGATGTGTCATTTTGAGCTATAACAGATGCCCCCTAATGTGTGAGGTTAGAGGGGAAGACGATATCCGAAATACATTATAAAGGAATTAGCTGAGTATGGAGAGAGCAGAGAATCCAAGATCGAAAGGCTCGAACAAAGGTACCTGAAAGAGAGATAAATGTCAGAAAAACTGATCTCTGGGACATACAAATCCATATACAAAACATCGCCATAAAGAGACAGGTGGATGCAACATATGTATAACTGATGAAACTATCGTGGTCGCTGAAAATGCAAAAAGGCACCATATCAAATCTAAAGGAGTCATGGCCACAAATGAACAAGGTGGATCCAGACTCAACAATCGATCATACCCACAAAAATACAAGGTGGATCTATGTCTCAGCAAAATGTCATATAAAGTATAACAAGGTCTTGTGCAACTCGAGCAATAGAAAAAATTACAATGCTATTGTCATCCCAAGGTCTTCAATCCAAACCGCCCCAAAAAGGTACAAATCCTAACCATGCGAATAAAGGAGTTGAAGTCGAACATGGAGGAAACCGTTTGATTACTGGTCAATAAGGAGAACCGTTAACAAACGCGAGGGAAACCACCATTAATGAAAATGGTCCCCAAGGTACCTAGTACATTCTAACAAGTGTGATTACAAGGACTTGAAGTCGAACACTTGAAGAATCTATTGAGTAGGAGACATTAAGGTATTCCCACTACCCAATAGCGAGGGAAATTGCCATTGACGACAACAATCCCCAATTTACTGTCATAAAACTCTAAATCTCATTCCCAGAGCAAGATGTGTTGCAGTCGATAGGAAAAGATCCGTTGGAAGGAAGGCATTAAGGCATCCTTCATCATCCAACATGAGGTAAGTCAAAGACTAATTGGATTTGGAATTGGTACTGAATTTCACGACAAGGAAGATGAAGACATGATGTAATGAACTAATATCAAGGAATGGTCGACACAAAAGGTCAAGGAAACTGTAGAATGGCCAACAAAGGTTTAATCCTTGAATAGTGAGCATGAAACAAAAGTGACTTAGGCATCTTTTGACACAAAAGGACCAACGAAACAAATCTACAATGTAGGAGACATTGACAGATTCCCCATATAATTGGAAAAAAGACCAACTGGAGGAGTAAGAAACTCTGAAATCGGGATAAGGTCAAAATACTAGAACCCAACTGTTGATAGACTCAAAACTGGTGCTTTGTTCAAGGAAACAAGACTTGTTGCCATGATGTAAAAAACATGTGAATGAACTTCCCTTCCCCTCTTTCTTGTAAATGTTTAACGAGTCCAAGAAAGAAAACTCGGGACCATCTTCATTTTTGGCAAGCTCAAAGAAAAGAAAGAAGAATGCTTGATAAAGCACTGATTCGTGGATTTTATGAGCCCGAACTAGTACATGTTTGACGGTGTTTTCATAGTTTAGAGAGTCTGAAAACTCCAAAGAAGACTCCAGCGGGGTCCTTTTTCGTACAATTTAGTCTCCTAAGGCCGAAAAAGTATAAAACATACCAAATAAGAACTCTCTTAACTTCCGAAGAAGAAAAGGTGCACCTTTTTCGTACTTAGTCAGGAAGGTCCGAAAAAGGTTAAATTACCACCTACCCAACGCTCCTTCAAAAGAAACATATAGCCTGAGTTTTATGAGTGTGAAGAAAGGCAATATCACTCAGAAAGATCCATTTGATTACGAGAAATGGGGCTTACAACAATAAACTTGATGCTTTGTTCTTTAGGGTTTAACGAGCATGACAAAGACACAAAGTACACTCGGAATCTTTTTCATGTTTTAGTTTAGAGCACGAAAAAGAGAAAACTAAGCTCATACTGGAGGTTCCTTTTCCGTAATTTTAGTCCCTCACGTCCGAAAAAGAGATAAACATATGCCTAAGAATACTCTTCTCAATTCCAAAGAAAAGAGAGGGATCCTTTCTCGTATTATTCCACATGGTCCGAGAAAGAGATAACCTACCACCAATGTGGATTCCCATTCACATATTCTTAACGAGCCTGAACAAACAAGTTTACTCGGCAGTCAAGTCTATTTTGAGGAGTCAGACTTGGGCCTAAAGAAAATCAAAATCTTTCCTGTGAAATTTTAACGAGTCCAGAAAAGTCAACTCGCGGCCTCCTTACTGTTTTTCACGAGCTCGAAGGAGAGCAAAAATAATGCTCTAAATGCGAGGAGATGAGTGTCATAGACAGGAGAAACTAGTTCCAAGTGCAAGGAACAAACCTATGCATAATGCAAGGAAAGTGAGCAAGATAAGGAAACTCGGGGAACGTCTCCTCAAGGTAAAATGTGGCAAGTTGCAAAGGAAAAATGATACAAGGCTTAGCGACGATGAAAACAAACATGAGGGCTTATACAACGAGCTAAAAGTGTGGAAGCCGGCATCAGGCTCAAAAGCGTGAGTAGGGCACATGAAAATGCAATTACAACTTGAAACACAAGCTGAGGTCATTAAACAGTTGTGAATCCAACTAAAAATCCTGTCTCCAAGAAACAACAACATCAGAATCATATTCAGAAGGAAAGATCTGATGCGGGTCACTTTGGCAGAAATACATGTAGCTTTGCTATCTTCTACAAAAGATGTAGTCAAGGTAGAATCAATGAAAGAGGACTATATAGTGCCAAGATCTGAGGGTTTATAATCAATAATATCGACCTCAGAAGGAGAGCAAAAATCAACAAGGGATATATAGCCTCCAGGTACAAACTCAATATCACAAGAGTTGAAAAATTCATAAGAAAAATCAAACTCATCAGGATCACTGACTTGCTGTTCGAAGAAAGAGTCAAAAGACTCAACAAGACCAACATAAGAAGAAAGGTCAGGCTTACTAGGAAAATCAGGGTTAGACATAGTCACAACTGAATCAACATCCGAAAGAAGATCAAACTGTATCAAAGACTCTAGGAAGACTTCATCCAAAGGAAGGAGATCATCTGAGATAGGACACATGTCTAAAATTTCAAATGGATTGACAGAGTGGAGATCATGCTCCATAGTCTGTATAGGATGACTCACCCAGTCAACTGCTGGGACCAAGTCTCGAGAAGGTAAGCATGAAAACAGAGGCTTCTTCTCAGTAGCAATTAAATGTAAAGGACAAGAGGCCACATAGCGCACCTGTAGCAAGTTAGTGTCTATAGAAACACTGGGAATCAATTAAGGAAAGACCTGGTCTCTAGTTAGGTCAGGAGGCGGATCAATAAAATCCAACTGATCGATAGTGACAATTTCTTAGCCATGATTAAAGTACATCACACAAAAGAATGTTGACACCACAGCTTACATGGCATAGACATAATCACGTCCAAGGAGCATATTGAAGTCCAAGGGGTCTTCTATCACCATGAAGTCAACTAAGACGATCTTGCCACCCAAAGTAACAGGTGTTTGAGAAATAATTCCCAAGGCTATACAAGCTCTTCTATAAAATGCCAGTAACTGACTAGCAGTCGACACAAGGCTGGGATATCCCATGCCTCGCCAAGCATGAGCAGACAAAATACTAACGGAGGCTCCTTCATCAACAATTCAACGAGCAATCGTGTATGATTCAACTTTGACCTTTATCTAGAAAGGTGCATCAGAAGGAAGGCGTAGCTCAACTAGGCTATCCCAATCAAAGGAAGCAATCCGAGAGCTTGGTGGGGGTTGATCCGAAGCAAGTTCAGTGCCCCCGTGTTCAGTAAGTTCTGAACTGGCAGTGAAGAAAATGTGACTAGTAGACACTTCACTCTCCAAAGGAAGAGTGGGATTGATCGATACTGGAATCGATTCAACCGCTTCGTGAAAGTCACTCTCTGAAGGGAGAATGGGATTGACCAAATATGACATTGGTTCAATCACATCAGGATCACTCTCCAAAAGAAGAGTGGGATCAACCAAATCTAAGATTGGTTCGACCACTTGATCAACCAAAGGTTGAGTAAGTTGTTGAGAAACTATAGGTTGTTCAAGAGAAGGAAATTCTTGAGTCTTGAACCACACTCTTTGCACCTCTATGATAGCAGGGCACTTGTGAGTAAGATGATCTCCCTCGCATAGCATACAAGGGAACTTAAGTTTGCACTTCGAATGACTATTTTTCTCAACGGTGTCAACATGACTAGCAGTGGCTAACTGTTTTCTCTCAACATGACCTGCAGAGGATGAGAGTTTTCCCCCAGCATGAACACCAGAGGCTGGGTAACTGGGTCCAACCTGACTAAGAGAGGCTGGTTGTTGAAAAGCTTCAAAATGTTCAAAAACAGGATGACCATGAATCCAAACTCTTCGCACCTCCGCGATAGAAGGGCATTTATAAGTAAGGTGGTCGCGCTCACAAAGCTTACAAGGAAACTTGGGCTTGTGTTTTGAATGGGTAGTCTTTTCAATAGTGTCAACATGACTCGCAGTGGCTGACGAATTGTCTTCATCATGAACCATAGAGGCTGAGAGACTGCCCCCAGCATGACTTGCAGACGCTGAGAGACTGGGTCCAACATGACCTGCAGAGGTTGGATGGGGAGGTTCAACTTGAACAACAAAGGTTGAACGGGTGCCCTCAGCATGAACCACAGAGGCTGAGTGACTAGATCTAACATGCCCTAGAAAGGTTGGAAGGATCCCACCAGCATGATCAACAGAGGCTGGATGGTGAAGATCAACTTGACTTGCAGAGGTTGAGTGCTTAGATCCAACATGGCCTACATAGGTTGGATGGGTGACCCCAGCATGAACCATAGAGGCTGGGTGGTGAGTTCAACATGACTTGCAGAGGTTGAACAGGTGCCCCCTTTCTTATGTGCCTTCTTCCTATTCCTCCTTCTTTTATTCCTTTTAGACTTCCAGTTACTAGTATCAGTACTTTCACCGCATGAGGTAGAAAGAGGAGGAGAATCAACTACAGGTGAAGGGGAAGCAGTGTTTTGATGCCCTTGATATAAGGAGCTTACTTGAGAAGCATCAGGATCATTCAGGATAGTTGGAGTGGAAAACAACCACACCGGTAGTCCTAGGGTGAATCCAAGTAGATTCAGGGTGGCCATCAAGGGAACACCAACATTCCCAGTGAGAGGAATATTACAAGGAGTTCCCATCATGGGGATCTCTTGGATGGTTTTCAAAGGGGTGTTAGCCATAGTTTCAAAATAGGAGACAAAGTCTGAGGTTGATAGGAAACCAAAATTACAAAGCACACACCTAAAGGCACACTAAGTATAGACAAACCACAAAGCACTCACTAAAAATTCCTAAAGCCAAACAGACAAACATGTATAAGATATACTTTCCAGAAGAAAGCTAAGAGACAGTTACTTGGCATCCCTATAGAAGTTCTTAGGCACAAGCGGAGGAATCACCCACCACCCTCCCACGCTTTCTACTGGGGTTACCTTCCAAGCCCGTCCAAGGTCAACCAGAAATAACCTTCCAGTGTACCTGTGTATGAGCCCTAGATGTCAAACAGACTAAAGGCTAACTTAACTATATTGAAAGTCTAGGGGGACAGTCGCAAGCCTGATTCGTACGCATGGGTAGGGTAGCTGAGCCCGAAACCCTGTCTAAGACAGAATCCCCAGATGCGTAAAAACCTTGGTTTACATTTCGACAAGGAATCGGAGGGTTATCTCCTTAGTCCAAGCCTCTACGCGGCCTCATGCTTAACTCCCATTTGAGAGGAGCTTCCCAGATACAATCAATGTAGAAAAGGATTTACCTAGTGATTGGCCAACTACGTCTGAAATTTTAACACTTGTGGAGAGTTGAAACTCCCTAATCCACAAGTCTAGCCTGAGCTAGTTAGTGTATGACCCTATAAAATAAAACTTACAAGTAAATTTTAAATTATATTGTTTTTAGTCAGAGGGTAAATGGCGTGAAACTTATGTGGTGTTTTGACTCAAAGTTGAAACAAAATGACTAAGCAAAGAGATATGAAATGCAAAAAGCAAAAACCATTCTCTTTATTTTTCAAATAGAAACTTGAAAACCACAAAAGAACAAATTCTTTTTATTTTTATTTTTTCAAAAACAATGATATGCCATGCAATCTATACTAAAAACATAATCTACATGCATATAAAGCAAACATGTGTTTTTGTCTTTTTCTTTTATAAATGCAAAAGAAAAATCAGCCTATCAACTAATGCAAGCAAGTAATGAAAGCAAAGAAAATAGACAACTACTCTACTCCCCACAAACAAACCCTAGGTTTCCCTAAAGTTAGATATCAACCTCTCTTGAAAAGAAGGCTCACAAAGGTAAACAAGCCAACAACTTTGGAATGAAAAGACTAAGCAATAAGACTGACATAAACAAAGGTCGAGAAGTCCCAAGTATCAATCTAAACCTACAAACAAAGGCTGCTCAGTACCTTGTCCAACAAGGTCAAGCCAAAGAAGGAGGTGGGGGGGAAAGCAGCACAAACAAGTATATGTTCTTTTTAATTTTCTTTTATAAATGCAAAAGAAAAACTACCTACAAACTAAAAGCATGCATATAACAAGAACAAAGCAAAAGGAACTCTGCTATACAACCACCAAGCAAACTCTAGACTGAACTAAAGTCAGCATAAACCCTACTTGGAAGGAAGGCTTGCATAAAAGACAAGTCAACTATTTTGGCATGGTGAAGTTAACCAACAAAACAAGAAGGAAACCAACACCAACAAGCTTCTGAACTCAGACAAATATCACTAACAGAGGCTGATTAGAAAGATAAGCCAAAAATCATGCCAAGAAAAGGAGGTGGGGGAAAGAGCAAAGAGAAAACCCTAATGCTATAAAAGGCTTACCACATAGATAAAGAACAAGCAAAAATGATGACACTAACTCCCTAGAGTCATGCACCTACAGAGAACCCCAAAAGACCTGCCAAAACACCTTCAAGCAGAAGAAAAATCACAAAAGAGGAAAAACACTGTTTAAAGGGGCATACGCGGGTTGTACAACAGACAAGTCGTGGATCATACACGGGTTTACAATATAGAAAGTCGCGTATGTCAAACCAGACACGTGACTGTTCAGTCAAGAAAGTCACGTATGGGTGGAAAAACTCCCAAAAAGGTCAAAAACTGCCTTAGGAAGGCAGGGGAAGTGTGCTATCAGACTTATAAGGTGTTCCTAAGTGGTAAGGACCTGAAAAAATGTAAAAGACTGAAAGAAAGATAGAGAAACCCCAAACAGACAAAGCTATCACCAACAGAGTCGCCAGTTCTGTTGTAAAGGAAAGTGTCCTATGGCTAGGGTTTAAGAGGTCATCAACATACTGGGGTTGAAAGGTGGATGGATAATGTTCAGCAAGCATACATAAGCAAGTTCAGAGATGAGAAAGGTCCACACCTGATAAACTAAAGGTTGGTCCAAGCTTTCTCTTCAATCCTCTTCTTGCTCCTCTTGCTCCAAGAGACCTACAAAACGAATTATACCTTCCTCAAACCATTATGACCACATATAAAACAATGATAATCAAATAAATATGAACTAATGATCTGAATAACATCATCATATGATCATAAACAGAGATTCAATCACACATTGAACAATAATTTGGGAAGAAGAAGGACATCACATCTTTATTAATCTTGAAAACAAGTACAAGTATACCTTCTCTTCAAGTTCGGCACCTCACGAAACCTTGATCTGGTTCTGGTGCTTCTCTTCTCCAAGGAACTTAGCCTCCGAGCTCTGCAACACAAGGAGAATGCTTCTATGGCAAAGATGTGGGCAAAGAGAGCTCCAAATCCTCCAGCATAACAATGCAAAAATTCCAGTCTCCTCTCATGGACCTCCCTACCTCTATTTATATGCTTAAGGAAGAGTTAGGGGTGAAGACAAAGTAATTACAACTGAAGAAGTCAGTTGCATAACTACCCAAACTGCCCAAAATCAAAAGATGCATTTTTTGTCATTTTTAAGAGGCATCCGCAGGTTGCATAACTGGACAGTCGCATATACGAAAATTATACACGGGTTGCTAGTACAACAAGTCACATATATGAGCAACTTTTTATATCCGCGTGTACGAAAGAGAGCAACTCGCGTATCATCCGCGGGTTTGCCTTAAGGCAAGTCACGTATAGACAAAAGAATGCATTTTTAGGGTATTTCTGGGCATTTTCAGACTTTGGTGTCTTCTAGAAAGTTTTAGCTAATAGAAATTCCATTCCAACGGTGTAGAGATGAGGTCAAACAGAGTTACAAAACTCAAGATATGGGTCCTCCAAGATAGGTGTTTTTTCAGTGACATTCAGTGACTTTCATGAAGTGTCATCATGGAAAATGTCAACATGTGATGGAATCATGGGAAAGTGGTCACAAGCATAGATGTTTCATTTTGAGCTATAACAAAAGGGACCAATTATTCACATGGAAGATGATTCCAAAAATACAGCAGCAGGATGAGGTTTAGTTAAAATCCATCATGGCGAGTTCAAAAAATGTTCTCTGTGTTCCCTCCCTTGCAGCTAAGTTGTTTTCTATTTATAAGATGACCCATACAGGCTCTCCCAAGAGAGTTACATTCAATTCATACTTAGTTGAGATGACATAATAAGCAACTGGAAGGCCCATAGTGAAAGGTATTGCTAATCATGCAACTAAGGCTTATGATTTCTCACATTGTTTGTATGTCTCACCTCCTACATCTTTATTGACTCATGCTAAAAAAACCAGTAAGATATGGCATGTGATATTTAGGCATCTGAACTTGAAATATCTCCAGAAACTCCACAATAATAAAATGATTTAAGGTTTTCCTCTCATCCAACCTTTCGATGGAGTATGTTCTAGTTGCTTGGTAGGTAAGCATCCAGAGAATAGGCATGAAGTTGGGAAGGCACATAGAGCTACCTCTATACTTGATTTGATACATAGAGATGTGGCAGTACCGATGCCAACAACATCCATTAATGGTTGTAGGTATTTCCTCAAATTCATTGATGGTTTTTCTAGGTTCTATTGGATATACTTCATGAAACAGAAATCAAAAGTTTTTGAGATTTTTAAATTTTTTAAAGCTATGGTTGAGAATAGTTTCAGGAAAAAGATCAAGTCCATACGATTAGATAAAGGAGGAGAGTATATTAAAATATATTTCCATCATTATTGTGAATCGAAGGGGATTCGAATGGAACACTTAGTTCCATACACACCATGAAAGAATGGTGTGGCTGACAGGAGGAAGAGATCACTAAAGGAGATGGAAACATGTATTCTCCATCTAAGAATATTACTCCTTCTCTTTGGGAAGAAGCTATAAACTATGGTTCATATTTTCAAAATAGAGTGCCTCATAATTCAAGGGTTGGGGCCACTCCATTCTAACTACTGCATGGGCATAAGCCCAATGTCTCTCACTTAAGATATTTTGGTTCCAAAGCTTGGGGAAGAATACCCATTGATAAGAGAAATGCCTTCCAAGCCCAAAATAGTGAATGCATTCTGCTGGGATATGCAGAACATGCAAAAGAATACAAGTTGATGGAGGTTGCAACTAGGAAATGCTTCATTGAGAGGAGTGTTCAGTTTGAAGAAGATCAGTTGTGTGATCCACCACCATCTGAAGCACAAGAAGGTATAACCACTTTTTACATGTTTCATATTCATATGAAGAGGATAAATATCAACATGATCTTGGTATTGAGGCTCAGCCTCATGAGATTCTAGATCTAGATCCAACAACTATTCCAAACCAAAGGCCCAAGCCTAGATGGGATATAAATATCATTGCTTCATCTAGGGATGGTGCTAGGAATCAAGAAGACATAAGGAGAACAAGGTCCCAGTATCAGAATGAGCATGCTACTCTCTCTTTCACATATTCGCTCTCTACAAAGTGGTGCAACAAGGTTCTAGGAAAGTGCTAGATGATAATAGTGAATGATCAACCACTTGGCCCATAGAAGAAGAAAATTTATCATTCCCTACCTCTTCCACACAGAAGAAACACACGCATCCATCAGTTCAGAGGGACATTGAGAATTTCATATACTTCAGGATGTTGTTGCACATAAGAACCGTACTGCTGCATAGTGTTGCAAATTGTACCCGAGTTTTGACAAGTTATTTTCTAAGGAGGAAGCTCATTTTCTTCTAAATATATCTTGTATTTTCCTATTATTTCTTATTTTGAGGGGGCGGAGGGGGGGGGGGGGGGGGGAGAGGTTTCCCATGAGGTTTTCCCTATTTCCTTGGTTTATTAAAAAAACATTTTTTTTCTTTTAGATTTGTAAATGGGTGACTTTTGGTCTTGTTTCTAGGGCCCTAATTTTTCCAAGTAAGGATTAATAGGGAGGCATTAGGATTTATAATTCTCCATTGTCCAAACTAGTCTATTAGACTATGTTTGTTTAACTTAGGATTCATTTAGTTATTATTGGGTCCACTAGTGCCATTGGGTCTACATAGCCTAATGGGGACACATGTACAAGTCACTAGAGTGAGGAGAAAAAATATTGAGGCTAACTACAACTGATTTAACACTCATGCATAAGTCTATGCACCTCCTAGACCAATCCCTACAATTTAGGAGCCACTGGGAGTGTCGGCACCAACCTTCTTTAGTTGTTGGAAGTTGGTGACTAGTAGATCTTAGTTATGCTTCTGTTACATTCAGTTAGATTTCCTCTAGTTCAGTTAGTGACGGTCTTGCATGGATGCATGTGGATAGGCCCCTATTCTCACCTACATCTCACCTACCACATCAGTTAGACTAGTTTATCTGATTATAACTGATTGAGAGACTGAATTAGACAACTGGAGCTTAGCTAGTTAGGTCTGATAGTGATTTAGACACTTCTATTTGGCCATGCAGTCAGATTGAGTTGGTGGATTCGAATCATATCCACATGATTCGAATTCCATTATTTGTAACATTGTTTTATATACTGGGATCAATGAAGTTTATATTGTAATTATACTGAGCAATACTTTTGTGTTTCCTATGAGATTTGTTTTTTCAGTGTGTATTATTCATTCCTCTACACTGCATAATAATTCAATCTAATTGCAGTCATTTCCTGAAGATATAATGGAACAATAATTATAATACTCTCAAGCCTTTACTTCAATGATCGTTTGTCTCTTTTTCAAATCAATAATATCATGGTTATCGAAGGCCCACTCAATTCCAAGTATTAATGGATAAGACTTACTATTATCCACTATATATCCACTATATAGATGACCTCAAAATATCTTATGTTTCCTAATCCATTGACATCTACATTTAACCCTCTAATTATTCCAACTAGAACTATATTATATTGATTTTCTAGCCGCAACTAAACAATCGACTCCTATTATTATTCCTTCATAGTTAACTACTGCTACCCTAGGTTGATCATCACTCTCTTCCATTGATATCATCATAACATTCAACTTGTTTCTTTTCCCCTTCCACTTGTGATCAACTGTGGATATTATTTTGTCACATGATATAGCTTAATATAGTATGTGCATGTCATACATGGTTTCGAACAATATCACACAAAATGTCGACGATGGTTACAGTTATAATAGATAATTGGTATTATTCCACTTCCAAATAGTCTTCTTCCATATCCTCTAAATACTCCTTTTCATTATTGATTATAGTCCTTTGTAGTATTATATTGTGGTACCCCTCCTTCTTATCTAGAATCCCATTAAAATATGTGTGCATCTAAGGTGCATTGTCTCATTAATACAAGTGTGCAAAAATCCTTTTTGTCATGTCCCACTAACTTAGAAAAATTACAAAAAATGTTTTTGGTAGTGCTCTAATAATTTTGCATCAAATGGAAAGCATTTGGGTGACGACCCATCTTATTGCATATATGACACCATGCCCTTCCTCCTTTGGAAAAAGGATTCATATCTCCTACAGATAAGTAATAGTTAAAGGATGGACACTCGTGTTAAGTTTTTAATGGTTATACAAGATCTAATAACATTTAGCAGCATTACATCATAGCCATATACAAAAGGATCACTGAAAGAACGACAAGTACAACCACTCAAAAGAACACAAATATTTATCCTGGGAAATTCTCACAGGGAAGAAAACCCAGGAAAACTTCTTCTATATAGATGTATCAAAAGTACAAAGGCAAATCCCCAAATAGGTTCTCCTTTTCCTTGCTGATATGTTTCTTGCTCTCTCCTATTCTCTATACACAATGAGTGTGTGTGTCAAATTACGAACACACATCCTCTATTTACACTCTTTATTCCACTTGAATTTTCCCCTAACAAGTCGACTCCAACAAACTTACTGGGATGACTTCATCTGGGAATACAAAAACAATATTATATTATATTCATGAGTGTTATATTGACCCAACTTACAATGGAGGTCTTACATCATGACTCTTTGATGATCAAATACAATAGTAACATACCGACGAAGGAATAAAATATCTTCAATAGGTTACATCAATAAAATCCATTTAGAATATTCTTTGAAGTTACAATAGTTCAACACTCCCCCTTAACGACAAAGGTATTCTACTGATAACAGCAACGTCAACTGTACGAGAAAGGAGAGAGAGAATCTTTAGCAACATCAAAGTGATACATCTATACATCATTGGAAGTTTTCAACAATCATTCTCAAATAGAACAGTTTACTGTAACATCTTCAACATCTTCAGTACTGAAACATCATCTTCTACAACACCAAGTCTTCATCTTTGATCTTCATATTTTGCAGCACTCCATCACTCGATCATATGCAACAACACTTGATATTTTGATCAGCAGCATCATCATCTACAACCATACTTGATCTTTCTATAAAAAAAATCATCATTTTCATCCATACTTGATCTTTCTATCAACATCATCATCATCTGCAACCATATTTGATCTTTCAATCAACATAATCATCAACAAAAGCATAACCTACAAAACACATCATCCAATGATGGGATGATCAACCCCTATCACTTTAGGAAATAATTCCAAGGATGATGTAATCCTCGTGCCTCATGAAGACAAAAGTCTGTGGATCTAATTAGAAGATGATCAATCCCTATCACTTTTGGACATAAGTACAAGGATGAGGCAATCCTCACGCCTCACGGAAACAAAATTCCGTGGATGAAATTATGCGATTATCAATCCCTATCACTTTAGGACATAAGTCCAAGGATGATGGAATCTTCACGCCTCAAGAAGAAAATATTCCAAACATCCAATTATAGGATGATAAATCCCTATAACTTTAGCATAAATTCCAAGGACGATGCAATCCTCATGCCTCACGAAGACAAAATTTCATGGATCTAATTACGGTATGATCAATCCCTATCACTTTAGTATATAATTCCAAGTACGATGCAATCCTCATATTTCACGGAGAAGAAAGTATATGGATCACTTTAGGACTAATGTCTAGGTATGATACACTCCCATTGCAACATCATCAACCTACTCCCCCTTTTGAGGAGGGTCCACAACATCATCAAGCTTATCCCCCTTTCTAGGAGGGTCCACATCATCACTATGTTAGTTTTTATAGACCTTATTATCTTGATTAGGATCTTTGTCTGATAGAATAACAAGTACTTCTAGATGCACAAGATATAAGACACTAATATTTTCACCGGGGAAACCATAAAGGATAAAACCCCATAAGCTTCCTCGGAATAGTAATATGATCAAAAGCAGTAATAAGAAGTATGCAATAGATATATATGTATCTCCTCTCTATATCTATCTTTCTCTCTCATTCAAACTTGAGAGTGTGAGGTGTGTATAATGAGGGAGAGCGCCTCCTTATTTATACCTTTCAAGTGGATGACCAAACATAATACTGCAGCCCACTTGTATTCCCTAATAGGGAAGACTTCTCTCAAAGAGACTCCAAATCCACATTACATGATGTTACACTGGATACTATTACCCCAACTTACAATGGAGGTTGTACCTCAATTTATAGACACAACTACGACATGACGCAAGGGGGTAAACACATCCCCAATGGGGGTGAAACAACATACAATGATAACATAGATCAGATTGTCTTCAGAAGTTACAAATACATCAACGTCACTCCCTCTTAACTAGGAATATATTCTCTCTTTTCATAGTCATCAACACATTTAGTCAAGTATGCATCGTGGATTCATCATCACAAACTCATAGAGTCATAATCATAGCTATTGCCATCATCATCTTATTATTGATCATCAAATGATACCATTTGTCATTAGAAGTTTCTATAGAGCCAACCCTTTTTCATGTTGGGTGTAGGCCTAGTCCACAACCAGGTATTCATCACATCTTGAAAAAACCCTCATTTATGAAATGTACAGGACCTTCTTTACATTTCCACGACAATAGCTTGTGTCTTCTAGCTTCATCTCATCGTATCCATATAATCTATTTTGTCCTACACAAAACCAAATAAAACACACAAAGAATCCATAGTTAACATGCATTCTATTAGAGAACCTCCTAGGTGCACCTCATGTTCTTCATCACATTATCATCTCAACATGGGAACACACATATATAGATATATATGTAAGGACTCATTATGACAAAACAACCTGCTGCATTAGGACTTTTACGTTCTAGGTCAACCTGAAGGAAATGCATCTAAATAACCTGTGGCTAGGATATTTTCCGTTTAGACAACCTTCAGGTGTATTACATCCTAGTAACCTATGTAGCACACCAGTTCTCATTTTTACACTTGGAAAACCCACATGAATTATTACATTGAAATATCCTGCGTACCATGCCAGGGATCATATTTACATTTAGATAACCCATCTCGGAACTGATTACATCCAAGGATAACCTAAAAGATTCACCAGGACTGATTACATCTAAGGACAACCTACATGATTGATTATGTCTAAGAAACCTACAAAATTCTCCGAGATTTTATGCTCATACAACCTGTCTTTCCAGCTATTGTAGAACACATCACTCCCTCTTTAGAGGGATCTCGATTTGGACCACACCAATTATTTCTATGAAGTACTCAAACTTCACTCTCGCAAGAGGCTTGGTCAACACATCAACTGTCTACTCATTTTTTCCACATATTAGAGATTCGCTTCTCCTCTATGCACCATATCTCTGATATAGTGGAACCTTTTACTATGTGCCTCGACTTGTCATGGAAAACAGGATTTTTCGATAGATTCATGAAAATTTGATTGTCACCAAAGATACAAGTCACATCCAACTAGAGATAAAACAAGTTAGACAGAAGCTTTTGAAGCCACATTTCCTCACAACTAGCTGAGAAAGTGGAAACATACTTTTCCTTGACTGTACTCAATGCCACACATGATTTCTTCCTACTGAACCAAAAGATCATGCCAAATCCCAAACTAAAGAAGCAGCATGAGGTGTTATTCATGTCAGTGGTGCTACCTACCCAATATGAATCAACATAATCATGTAGGTTAATATTCTTATTCGCATCATATTTGAGCCCATAATCCACTGTACCTTATATGTACCTCAATATATGATTTGCATATGTCAAGTGAACACATATCAGATCCGTCAGTAACTGGATCAGGGTGTTCACCGCAAAGAATATGTTCTCTCTTGTATTCATTAGATACATCAATGAGCCAATAATCTGACGATATATCGGGGCATCTAATGTATCATAAGAATAATCACTCAGAATATTCAATTTAGATTCCATATGTGTGGTCGTTTCCTTTCATTACATCATTTAGAATCTCTTCAAAATCTCCAATGCATATTTTCCTTGACCGAGGAAGATCCCATCTGCACTCTGCCACACCTCCATGCCTAAGAAGTAGAGCATCATACCTATTTCTTTCATCTTGAACTTTGCAACAAGTCTCCTCTTTGCATATTTAATGAATTCCTCTAAGCTAGTTAGAAACAAGTCATTGAAATATAGCAAGAGTATCACTAGTATTATGTCTTAAGCCTTAAAGTAAAGGTTGGAATCCGCTTTACTCTTGGTAAAGCCTAATATCACCAGGAATATATCCATCATGTTGTACCAAGTACTTGGTTCTTGTTTCAATCCATACAAGACCTTCTTCAATTTGCACACACAGGTATTCCTCTCATGTGTCTTGAATCCCAGTGGTTGTTCCACATACACTTCGTCCTCGACTACACCATTCACAAAAGTTGTCTTGACATACATATGGTGTATTTTCTATTTCATAATTTATTCCAAACCAAGTATGGTTCTAATGGAATTGTACCTTTTGATGGGTAAAAATTGTTGGGATAAATAATCCTCCCTTTGGCTAAATCATCCTAATTTACCACTTATCATAAGTATTTGACTCAAACATATGCTTACATCATCAAAATTTCATCAACTACAGCGATATGTATCTTCTCCTTCAATCAGGGAGCCTAACTGAGCCTCCTCCTTCAATCAGGGAGCAAATCTAGGTTGATTTGCATGACTAAAGTGCCCCTCTAAGTCAACTAGAATCTATTTCACCTACTTTTCAGTTAACTGGAGTGTTAAAGGCACCTTTCCCTTGATTTGGCCTAATTTGGTGCTAAATTCAGTTCAACTGTAGTGTTAAAGGTTCCCTCACCTAATTTGGTGATTCAATTTAGTGTATCTCAACTAACTGAAGTATGATAGGTGCCTCTACCTACTTGTTGGAATTTAATTGAGTTCTAAGTTAGTTAGAGTCAATTATGTTTCATTTTAGTGGTTAACTTATGTGTAGGGTGGTGATTAACTGACAAGTAAGCCACTCATGCATTCAATTCAAATTGCTTCTTTAGGATTCGAATTGCTTGGATATTAATTCCAATATACCATATTGTAAATTATCTTTTGATTAATGATTAAGCAAATATACAGCTACAAGTCTTTTGCATTGTTTCTAACATTTCATTGAGACAAATGATTTGTTTCATCTATAGTAACTTTTTGTATTGGTTCGAAGATTGTTGTGCCTAAATTTTATATGGTATTATATTCATCGAAGGACAAGGGAATTCTTATACATGTATTTTGATGAATCTTTGATTAAGATCAAGAAAAATTGTTTAAAAATATTCCAACACTGCACCAGAACTAAAGAGGTTTCCACATAAATACTGGAAATATAGCCTTGATCCCTCTGGATTATGTCCAGAAAAGTCTATCCAGGTGTGAAGAAACTCCAAAGGTGCAAGTTGTTCGACCTTATTTTGTTTGTTTTGTGTGATTGTACGTATCTCATAAATTCCTATTGCATTCTCTACAACTCGAAAATGGACTCTTCCTCTAGAAATATTCTCACTCCTTTCAACTATCATCAGTGGAAAGAGGATATTGAGATATCATTGCACTCCAAGGGACTCTACAGAGTCACCATCGACACAAAGATAGAACCAAATGAAGTAATAGAGAAAGAAAAATATTGGAACAAGCTTGATGAAGTGTATGGTTTCCTATGCCTCTCCATTTCAAGGGATCTTCTTTTCCATCTCATAGGATTGAAGACTCCGAAAGAAGTATGGTAAAAAATTGCTAAAATATTTGGAAAGGACGATGATTTGAGATCCTATCAGTTGCATAATGAACTGATCTCTCTAAATCCAGTAAATTTTGAGACCATAAATGAATTCTTCGGTAAGTTTAAGAACCTTGTGCTTCAATTGAAAATTTCACATGCACATCCCCAGGATACCTGTGCACACAAGAATAAGCATGCTGCTCCACTACAACACAAAGATGCAGGTTGCAAAAATATTTTCTCAAAATTCTTATTCAAGAATAATTTTTCTCTTGATATGAAAGCTTGATGTTGATTCTATCTACTTGTTTTGAGGGGGAGTATTTTTCCCATGAGTTTTCTCCCCATTTCCTTGGTTGTATTAAAGAATTATTATTATTATTTTCATTTAGGTTCTATGGGTGACCATTGCTTTTAGTTTCTAGGGCCTAGGTTATCAAAATTCAGGATTAAACGGGGGTGTTGGGATAAAATATCATCCCTTTGGCTAAATCAGCCTAGTTTACCACTTTTCCTAATTATTTGATTCAAAACATGTGCTTAATAATCAACGTGTCATAAACTTCATTGATCTGGATCTCCTCCTTCAATTAGGTAGCCTAACTGATCCTCCTCCTTCAATTAGGGAGAAAATCGGGGTTGACTCTACATGACTAAAGCACCCTCTAAGTCAATTGGAGGCTATTTCACCTACTTTTCAGTTAACTGAAGTGTTAAAGGTGCATTTCTCTTGATTTGGCTTAATTTGGTGCTAAATTTGGTTAATATGGAGTGTTAAAGGTGCCCACACCTAATTTGGTGATTCCGTTCAATGTATCTCAACTAACCGAAGTCTAATAGGAAACTCTACCTACTTTTTGCATGTAGTTGAGTTCTGAGTTAGTTAGAGTCAATTTTGTTGCAGTTTAGTGGTTAACTTATGTGTAGGGTGGTGATTAACTAACAAGTAATCTACTCTCATGCATTCAATTCGAATTACCTCTCTAGGTTTTGAATTGATTGGCTATTAATGCCAATATAACATACTGTAAATTATCTTATGACTAATTATTAAGAAAATATACAGTTGCAATTCTTTTAGACTTTGTTTGACATTTCATTGGGCAAGTTGATCAGTTTCATCTGTAGTAACTTTTGTCTTGGTTCTAAGATTGTTGTGCCTCAATTTTATACAAATGTCTCCTCATAGTCTATTCCTTCTTTCTGTGAGAATCCTCGTGCTATGAAGATCCCCTTATATTTCTCGATTCTTCAATATGTAGCATGCTTCATCTAGTAGATCCATTTTGAAGTCACAAAAAATTTATTTTTCGGTCTTAGAGTTATCTCCCAAACATCATTCCCCACGGTCACCTGATATTCCTCAATCATCGCATCCTTCCATTATTTTTTTCTACAGCCTCTTTATAGATGGAAGGTTCTCTGTTAATGATGTCAAACAACATAGCAACATAGCTATTGTAGGTATTTTATCTTTTTCTTTCTCTATGTATTCGTTCTGGAGTGCCATACCTTTTAGATTCTCATATGAGATCCCATGCCCATGATGGTTTCCCTTGTGGGATTCCTTCTCAAGGAATGTATCTACTGTCTCTTTTGGTTCTCTAATTTCATGATCTTCATGGTTTTCTGGAATTGCTTCTCCAATTTCCATATCTCAAACTCTCATCTCTTTAGGTTCCTCGACCTCCCGATTGGGTGTCCTCCTGGATATGAAGTATGTCAAGTCTTCATCAAAGGTTACATGTCTACTAATATCAATCTTCTTGAATCTTGGGAAGTATATATGATAGGAATTTTATGTATCACTATATCATACGAATATACCCTTCTTCCCAGAAGGATCGAGCTTGGTCCTTTTCTCCTTGGGAATATGTATGTACACTGGGCATCCATATATTTTTCAGGTGAATGACCTCTGGTTTCTATCATTAGAAATCCTCTTCTGGAGTCTTATTGTTGAGCACTCGATGAGTATTATGGTTCTGTACATATACAATTGTTCTTATTTCCTCCGCCCAAATATGCATAGGAATATCCTGGTCATGCAACATAGATTTTGCTTCCTCCACGATGGTTCAATTCTTTCATTCTGTAAACCATTATGTTGAGGATTGTATGGAATTTTCAACTCCCTCTTAATACCAGACTCTATGTAGAGTTCCTTGAATTATTCCAAAGTGAACTCTCCTCCACTATTTGACCATAGAGTCTTGATATTCCTATCTATTTGGTTCTTGACTAAGGATTTATATTCCTTAAGCTTACTAAAAACTTCATTTTTCCCTTTCAATAAATATATCCAATTATTACCTAAGAAATCATATATAAAGGAAACATAGTACACATACCCGCTTAATGAACTAGAGGACATGGGTCCACATACATCAGATTGTACTATCTCTGGTATTCATTTATCCATTATCTCACCACTAGGAAATGTCTTCTTCACATTCTTTCCTTGTGCACATCCTTTGCAATTTCCTTCATGCTTTTCTTTGGTCTGTAGCAGTCCTGAGACTATTTTTCTTTCCATTGATAATGCTCTATAGTGCACATGTGCAAGCCTTCTGTGCCATAGTTCACTTGGTTCAATCGAATCATGAACCATTTCATGTTCATGATGTCCCTTTTTTTTGTACAATCATTCGTCTTCTTCTCTAATCATTGTTGCATTCTCATGTGTCTTTCCTCTGGGCCACATCACAACTTGGCCATCAACAAATGAAACCCTAATCCCTTTTGCATATAGTGTAGAAATGGAGAGAATATTATTCTTCAATCTTGGAACATATAACACATCCTTCATCCTTAAATATTTCCTAGAGTCAAGATTTTATGATCTTCTCCACTCCCTTTTATGAGGTATTAATAGTCATCCCCAAGTTTCACCTTGTGAGGTGAGTCATGTTCATACATATTAATGAATAATTCCTTGTATCCCATCACATGTTTAGAATCTCTAATATAAAAAAGACAATCATTAATTTCATGTGAGGTAGTTCCAGAAAGCGTTGATATTAGCACATGCTCTTCATCTGAATAATATTTCTCCTATCTGAATATTTTATTTGTTGATTCATAATATTCAGTAATATGAGCATCGTGTCTCCTTTTCCTGATGGGAAAATATCTTGCAAATTGTCCCTTTTCATCATAAGTATAGCATCAAACATTTGAAGTATCTCTTTTAGTCTTATTTTATTTCTTGTCCTTCTTATTGTTGTGATGAAATTTTGCCTTCTTCTCCTTCTTGAAGTTCTTCCTGGTGTGAACTATGAGAGATTCATTGTTAGTTGCTACCATATTTTATTCTCTTGTCAATATTCTATATTCTTTTGTGAACATTCTTCTCAGTGTCTAGTGAAAGAGATCAACTTCCTTGAATAAATGAGTCCCATGATCTAGGGAGACCATTCAAGGTAGTCATTACAATTTCTCCTTCTTCAAAATTTTCTTCAACCACTTCAAGTTGTTCTTTGATTTGAGAAACCCTTTTGAACTAAGACTGTATAGTCTCGGAGTGCTATATATTCACATTCTCCAATTGGTTCCTCAAATTTATCTTCCACTTGATTTTCTTTCCCTTGAACATCTTTGTCAAAGAATCATACGCTTCCTTCGGTGTCTTGAATGAACACATCTGGGGGATGAGGTGATCCTTAATAAAATATACAATTATTCTCTTAGGCTTAGCCATGCTTCTTTTATGAGAATCCTTAGCCTCATCTCCCTCTGGTTCTGGAACTTCTCCATTGATGTACTTATCCAATTCATTCTCTTCAAGGATCTGGGAGACTATGTACTTCCATGCTTGAAAGTTATCAACCCCTCCAATATTTTCCTCAACCTGAGTATGATGAGTCATATTTTCAAATGAGAAGCTCAAATGGAAATAGCAAAGATTTAGATCTTACTGATTTGAGGTGTCCGGCTTGGTTCTGGAGCTGGCTGACCTAGGGTTTCTCAGAGAAACCCTAATTTTCTAAACTTGGAGTTTGGGAATTCTATTTTGACAGAAATATGCACCTCCTTGTGGTGAGTTGGTCAGCAAGGTCACTATCTAAATACTAAGGTGGGAAGCCTCCAAAACTTGACACCCTAGTTCCTCCCAACACTAGGGACAGGGTAAAAAATGAAACTTATTCAATTATGAAATTACTTCCACAAAACGATGCATGCTATTTAGGCGAGTTAGCCTAGCCCTCTTTTCTTGATGATTTGTGGAGATAATACTTGAACCAAGAATCCCTATTTTCCACAGCTGCACAGTTCTTTCTTTCAAAGAGGCTCTGCTACCATGTCATTTTTTCTAGACCTTATTAGCTTGATTAGGATCTTGGACTAAAAGAATAACAAGTAAAACTACATGCATAAGATAAGACGCAAATATTTTCACTAGTGAAACCATAAAGGAGAAAACCCCGCAAACTTCCTTAGAATAGTAAGATGATCAAAATAAGTAAGAAGAAGTATTCAATAGCTATATGTCTCTCCTCCCTTTGTCTCTCTTTCTCTCTCATGCGAACTTGAGTGTGTGAAGTGTGTATAAATGAGGGAGAGTGCCTCCCTATTTATACATTTTAAGTGACTTACCAAACATAATACTGAGTCCCACTTGTCTTCCCTAACAGGGCTGACTTTTTCCAGAGAGACTCCAAATACACATTAAATGATGTTATACTGGCGACTATTTCCCTGACTTACAGTGAAGGTTGTACCTTAAGGTATAGACACAATTAAGACATCCCAGAAGGTGGCAAGCACATCCCCAATGGGGGTACAAAAACATACAATGATAATATACATTAGAATATATTCCAAAGTTACAAATACTACAGCACACTATTCCTCCTTACGAGGAAATTCTACAAAATCATCACTGTTCCTCCTTATGAGGAAGTTCTATATCATCATCACCACTATTCCGCCTTATGGGGAAGGTCGATATAATCATCATCATTGTTCCTCCTTATGAGGAAGGTCTATATCATCATTATTGTTCCTCCTTATGAGGAAGAACTATATCATCATCATCATTTTTCCTTATGAGGAAGGTCTACAAAATCATCACCGTTCTTCCTTATGAGGAAGGTCTATATCATCATTAGTGCGGTTTCCAAATCCAGGTCAAATAGACCTGACATTAACTTCTAAATATGTATGGCTTCACAACTAGAAGAACAAGCTGCTATATACTCTTCTTCAGCTGTGAGGAGAGCAAAACTGGACTCCTTCCTCCTAAACCATGAGATCATGGCAGATCCCAGACAATAACATCCACCTGAGTTGCTCTTCTTGGATGAGGTACTTCCAACCCAATCTGCATCTATATAACCATACAATATGTAGTCATGATCTCCAACATACGGTTTATAAAAGAGTCTATTGTAGATTTCAGGTACCTCATCACATGCTATGCAACTATCAGGTTAACACGTCTAGGTTTAACTAGATACTAACTTAGGGTGTTCACAACAAAGAATATATATGGCATGGTATTCGTCAGATACATTGTTGACACACTTCATTCAACATGGGTTCACACCACATATTTATTGATACCAATCGATGCAATCTCCATAAACATCAGCCCAAACAGGTTTTACCCTATTCAGCAACACCTGTGAAGCAGATGAAGTCTCATTCGAGATGTATGAGGGAGGTCTACGGGAACCATGTTTCCGCAGAAAGAAGAGGACTTGCGCACTATGTCTTACTCTATCACAGTCTTACTCAAATATCCATGGTTTTACACATATCATTCATGAGATCTACTTATCATTCTTCACAATAGCAACACAACACAGATCCACTTAACAAAGATCCCAACATATATTAACCCAAAATACATAACAAGACTTCGCATCAAATTAGGTACAATCTTTGTGATGGGTACAAGAATTTGTAGGAGACACCTTTAAATATTTGTTGGCAATCTTACATGACATGAGTTATTCTCGAGCTATTTGAAAAATTATTTTCTTCATTTCATCACCTATATCACCATGCTTGTCATTTTCCTTGTCCCAAAATTGGTAACCAAACTTGTACTAAATTGGTACCAAGACCTATAGGAGCAACAACCTTGACATTACCTCACACATTGTAATATGATTATGAATTTTCCTTCTTACTACTTAGTTTCTAGCTATGACACATAATTCCACATCAAAATCAATAGAGATTTAATAATAGTTTCTACATCTTCGTTGTTGAGGACAACAGTGCTTTTGCAGGGGGGCATCTTGGGGTTCTTTCCCAACCCAACCTACTTTAGGTGTTAGTCATGCACTATACAAGATCATCTCTTTGAAATAAAATTGAGTAACTTTAGTAGTCAAAATTCCATGTAAAATGAGTCTCTATATTAATTAAGACCCACCAAGAAGTTGGTAGTTTTTAATTATTTAACCACGTCAACCAGTTAAGGTTTTTGATCTAGGAAGCCTATTTAAAGAGCTATAAGGATATGAGTATTTTTTGTTGAGAATTATTCTAAAGGAGATATACTCAATTGAGAGGTTTCCCAACCTTAAGTGGTGCATGAGCAATGTCCCCATAATTTGTTCTTATAATAAAAGTCTTTTTTCTAACAATATTGATCTTTCTATTGTTTAATGTTTCTTATTATAAACTATAAATTATAGTTTATTCCATCTTAAATATATATGTGCCGTGTGTTGTTTACAATATATGCCTCTAAAAATTGCCTTAACTTGTTAGTTCTTAATGGAGATACTAACAATATCCTTGACGTATGGATAGACCCAATTTTGAACAATTATCCAAAGTTTTGTTATGGTAAAAAAAAACACAATTGTACCCTATTGTGAACCATGCCATTGTCTAAAATCTATCTTTTCTCATGAAATATGTAAAATAGTTCAAGCTCTCTTTTGGGTATTCATCGACATAGATCCATCTTAATCTGAGATCTACTAAGCATCTTACCTAAGGATCCAATTTCTAGAGATGTAAATTTTTTTATCTTAATTTTTTTACATGTTTAGAGAAATTTATATATAAGTTTTGATTTAAGATGGATTTAACTTGGTTTTAATTTTTTTTTTAGCGGACATATATTTTTTTAATTACTTTTGATTTGTTTTTAAATTTTTTTTTTCTATGAAGCATGAATCTATTTTTTAACTAATTTTTTTTGTAATGTAACTTTACCTTAAGTCACAACATTTCCTCATTAGTGGGCTATAAAGTACCTTGCTACTCTTGGTGTAATTATAATCCACTAGTAAGTGGCATTTAGAAGGTTCATTACACATGTGTGAGGAGTTTTGATTGTTTTCAAAATTAGTGGAGGAATTACATTAGCCTCATCTACATGTGTGGGTTGTTGGGCATACTCTCCTTCAACATGATGGATTGGGTAATGGTTTGGTTGCAATTGTATTTACTTATTACATCAAGAAGGCACATTTCTACAACCCTAGGTGGGGGAGAAGTGTTATGTCCCATACAAATAAAAAAAATTAAATATATAAAAATAATAAATAAGAGTACATGGAATAATGCATTGTAGCATAGTGGAGACATGGTGGGGGTAAGTCTCAAATACGAATGCATGCACCGTTGTGCTTTATCATAGTGGTGAGAAGGATGTGTGTTGTAGTTTAGTGGTGAAAAGTTTGCGGGTTTGATCCTTCTCATCCTTTGTAGAGCCGGAGTTAGATGGGTCTAAAGTTTTGTTTTGATGAAAACAAACACAATGTGTATCCTATTGTGAAGCATAGGTTGAAGCATAGGTTTACATGAAACCACTGACCCGTATGGATATTTTACTTCAATGGAAGATAGTTGTAGAGTGGCAGGGTATTACGGGACTACTTAACAAACATGGTCTTAGATGGGACCAAGCTGGAGCGAGGATGGGTGAGAAAGGGTTTGTTCTTTGCATACCGCAAGTAGAAGGTTTCTCTGGCTTCAGGAAGGATGGCGTTGGCATCCGCTCGCCTTCGTGGTTCGGGTTGCTCCATTAATCAGTTTCCTTCTGCCAGGTTTTTATCATTTCAGCTTCCTGCTAATAATTTTTTCTGTTATTTTACTGCTTTCATCTTTTTCCTATTGGTTTGTTCCAGGAATGGTTTGATAAGTCCGTTCTGGGGCTCGACCATGAATTGGCTTTTTGTTGGGTTATTTGCGTCTTGGGTTTCATTTTTGTTTGGTTGTGCCTCCTTTTTCGTCACCCTACCTTTGGGGTTTGTCTTGGGTTTTGATGGATGACTGGACCTTTTGTTTTAGCTGATACCGGTGACTGGAGTCCCTCCTCATAATCGAGGACTAGTACCAACCAGTTTAAAAGAAGTGGGAAGTTTTCGTCTTCATTTTCATTTTAGTCGGTATAGGCTCGGTCTTGCTTGATGGCTTCTGTTTTTGGTTTTCTGACACCTTTTTGAACGTCGTTTGGGTTGAGTATCGCCTTTTCCACATTTGGAGGAGAGGGCTGTCCTTGCACAGCTGAAACTGCCCACTTGTAAGAGACCGTCAATTTTTGGCTTTATTGGGTTTGACTGCCAAGTTTTTGGCTATTTGAGATTGACTTTTGCTCTCAGTAATGATTTCTTCGCCTTGTTTTCTACCTGTCCAAATCCTCAAAGGTTAATAATGAGGGCTTAACCATGCATTTTAACCATATCGCTTCATTCGGTCTCTTTAACTGGGTATTGTCCTTCGGCTAATTATTTCTTTTCTTGTTTGTCCTGATGATTTTTGTGGGTTGGTATTTGATTTGTGGTATTTGGTTCTGCGTCCTCACCATCAAGTCTTGACATTAGTATGGTTTGAATGCTAGGACTATTGGCTGTTAGAGATTGATTAATGCATTTAGCATTGATTTCTACGCTGGTCGCCTCCCTGTCTGTATGCTAAGGTTTATTCAGAAAGGATTATCCCTTCTTTCTCGACACAGTCTCTATATTTGGGCTATGTCCTTATTTTGACTATTTTGGCAGTGGTTGAGGGTTGGTATATTATTTGTCGAAGGTTTGAGGGTTTCGACTAAGGTTCTGATCGTTTATTTCTCCCATATTGGTGTCTGACTCTTTTTTCATTTTTAAGGTTTGTGCCCTTGGTAGATTGCCCTTACATTTTCTTGACTCGGTATGTTTGGAATATTTGATGTTGTGATCGAGTCTGGGCATTAGTAAGGTTGGTCTTCTTTGATTATTGGCTCATAGAGATTGACTATTGTGTTTTGAGTTGATTTCTTCGCTGTGTTGCATCCCCGTCTGATAGATAAGGTTTTATGAGGAGGGTTATCTCCTCTTTCTTCGACTCAATCTCTATTATTGGGGTCTGTCCTTTTATTGATTGTTCTGGCTGTGATTGAGGATTGGTTTTTGATTGGTCAAAGGATTGAGGGTTTCGACTTGGATTCTGCTCATTTCTTGCTCCCATATTGGTGTCTGTCTCTTTCTAATTTATGAGGTTTGCATCCTTGGTTGACTGCTCTTTCATCTCCATGACTCGATATATTTGGAATAGTAGGCAGTATATTTGGGGCTTTGACTATCGTTCTATTATTTGATGTTGTGATCGTTTCTGGGCTTGTTTTTTATTTCTGCGGTTTTCATAAAGGTTATTAGATAGTATAACCTTATTCTTCTGCAGCCTTCTATCTGTCGGGGATTGATCCTTGGATATCTGCTTTGATTGAGATTTTGTTCTGTCTTTATTAACCGATTATTGGAAAGTATTATCCTTGGTTCCGATGGTGGAGACCCAAGCCGGGTCTCCTAACCCGAGAGTGGACCATGATACCACTCGATACCAGAGACGTAGAAAGGCAAAGGCTTACAAAACTTTGGAAGGTAAGCTTCGCTATGTGGTTGGTAGGGATATCTATATGGACAAGGTGGAAGCGTTGAGTCATTGGGCATTAATTGGTAGGCTGGAATATGTTTCCTTGGAAAAAAAAGATTGGTTTCAATGGGCTTCTGAGCATTGGAAACCATTTCTGTCCTATGTTCCAGCTATTAGCTTGCTGGTTTGAGGCTGGATTGTTTTTGTCTTTCTAGAAGATTCGCATGCCTCAGAGGTTCTTAGCCGTCTGTGGACAGTGGGTAATGGCTCGTTAGTGCTAGACCGTTGGCATGTAAACTTTGATCCTGCGCGAGAAAGAGTGAAAAAACGCCATCTGTGGGCAATTCTCCCAACGCTTCCGTTCCCCCTCTGGAATCGATCCTTGTTGGAAGGATTTGGTAATAATATAGGGTGGTTTGTGGCATTCGAGGATGATTTCATGAATTCCTTTGATAAAAGGAAGGAGAAAATTCTTGTTGAACTAGATATTAACAAAGGTCTTCCTGCTGAAGTGGAGATTCTCTGTCATGAGCGATTGTTTATACAACGCTTGGATTTTCAAGGCATCCCCTTTAGATGCAGTGTGTACCGAGAGACAGGTCATCTGCGCCGAGCCTGTCCATATTTTCATCATGGTTCTGTTAAGCGCTCTTTTTCTAATTCCTTTATTAACTCTCCTCTACTTTCACCCTCACAGGATTGTTCAACTCCGATTCAAAAGGTCTCTTCTTCTGGTCAGGTGCATAATGTTGTTTCTTTATATGGGGAAGTATCAAACCTTGATTTGGCCCTGATTGACTCAATTATTAGCAGTAGAAAAGCTACTTCGCCTTCAGGCTTTGATCATTCCCTGGGTGTCTCCTCCCCACTTTTCGGTATTCCTCCAAGGGAACCTGACTAGTTGATCCCTCCTAAGATTGATTCTTTGGTTCAGGAGCCTACCTCTTCAACCCTTGCTCTTTTCCCTCTCTCGGCTCCAATTCTCTCTGCTATTTCTGATGCTGCTCCTTTAAAAGCTATTTATTCTTCGAACCCTTCGATCGATAACTCCCCCACTCCACTGTTCTCTGAAGCCGATTTCCCTCCCCTCACCACTTCTGGCCAGTCAGGGGCTCAGAATTTAGGTACTCCTCCACTTAGCCCCACTATTTCCCCTTCCTTTGCTGATCCCTCTCTGCAAAAATCTTTGAGTATTTTCTCGGATCGGACACATCTTTCCCCTTTGGTTCTCCCTCTAACTCAATTCGGTTTGAGAATGTTACCATTAGGCGGAAGAAAAAGTCCACCAAGCCCCCTCATGATTCATCTGATTTAGTCCAGGCTCCTTATACTCCTCTTTCTGAGAGATTAAAAGCAGCAGAGTGTTCTCACACTTCCCAATGGGTCCTTAGAGCTTTGACCCCTGATTTTTCAGACTCTTAATGCGCATCTTATCTTTGAATGTTCGTGGCCTAGGGGGTCTAGCCAAGCAAAAGAGCCTCTGAGATTTGCTATTTGCTCTCTCTCCTGATGTTGTTCTTTTTTAGGAAACTATGACTAGTCCTTATCCTGCTTTATTTGCCTTCTCTAAGCTCTGCCCAGGATGGGAGTTTTGTGCTCTTAGCTCTAATGGTCTTTCTGGAGGCATTCTTTCTGGATGGAATCCAAAAATCATTAAATGTAAATCCTTTCATACTGCTGCTGGTATTCTGTTAAAAGCCTCGATCCGGGGTTCTTCCCTCAATCTCTCAATTTTAAACTACTATGGTCCTTACCTCAACCGGGAAACCTTCTGGAATGTTGTGGCTTAGGGTGGTCTTCTATCAATCCCTAATATTATTTTAGCCGGAGATCTTAATGTGACTCTGAATGCCTCTGAGATCTGGGGATCCAAAGCTCATCCTGATCCTTTGGGTCCCTTTTTTTCTCAACTGTTCTCTGACCATCATTTAGTGGATGTGGCTCCTCCTTGTGCTGGTCCTACTTGGAGGAATGGAAGGATTGGGGAAGATGGTATTTCAAAAAGACTGGATCAATTTTTACTATCAGATTAGCTTGTCAGTTCTCTTCAAAGGTATCGAGTATGGACTCATAGATGTGGGATTTCTAATCATTTCCTTGTAATTCTGGAATGGACTGGTCAGCAAAGTCATCGTGCCTATCCATTTAAGTTTAACCAATCTTGGTTAGAAAATAATGATTTTATTCATATGGTTCATTTTGAATGGCCTCGTATTCCATCAAACCCTTCTTTGGATGCAATGCAGGATTTTCATGATAGACTTAGAATCTTAAAGGAGAAGGTTAAGTCTTGGACTAAAGTAGAAGCTTTAAAAATGAAAGAAAAGTCTATTGAGCTGGAAAAGGAAATAAGCTCTTTACTTCTTTCCTCTCTTTCAGCAATTTTAAATCAAGATCAACAGTTGAAATTGAATTCTCTTAAAAATGATCTTCAAAAGTTGATTGATCATGAGATTAATTCTGCCAGACTTCAAAGCAGAATTACCTAGGCTCAAAAAGGGGATGCTAATACTAAGTACTTTAATGCTATGGATTTAGCCCAAAAAAATCATAATGCAATTTGGAGCCTACAAGATGAGTTGGGAAATTAGGTATCAGATGACAAAAATCTTAAAGATCTTGGCACTCGTCATTTTAAGACCATGTTTGAAGATGATCATTTGACTAATCTGGAAGCTCAGCTTAAGGTTATCCATCTTTTTCCTTCTTTTATCAGTCCTGATAAGATTACGGCCTTTACTAAGCCTGTCACTATTTTGGAAGTAGAAAAAGATTTAAAACTCTTTAAAAAAGATAAGGCTCCTGGCTCGGATGGATGGCCGGTTGAGTTCTATTTGACTTTCTTCGATCTTATGGGCCCAATTCTTGTCAATGTAGTGGAAACTTCCAGAATTTCTAGCAGAGTGTCTCATTCTCTTAACTCAACTTTCCTTGCTCTCATTCCCAAGGTTGATATGCCTATTTCTTTTGCAAACTTTCGTCCTATTTCTCTCTGTAACCTCTGTTATAAACTCATTTCTAAAGTTGCTGCTATGAGACTTAATCCCTTCCTTGATGATTATATTTCTCCTCAACAATTTGGTTATTTAAAAAATCGCCAAATTCTTGAGCCCATAGCCATTTCTCAAGAGGTTCTGCATACTGTCAATTCCAGAAAAAGGTGTGCTCTTATTCTTAAATTGGATTTATATAAAGCCTTTGATAGAGTTAATTGGACTTTCATCCGTCTCCTTCTTATTCAAATTGGGGTTCCCCTTATTGGTGCAAACTGGATTTTGGGATGCATTTCTTCAGCCAACTTTGTTGTCCTTGTTAATGGTTCTCCTTCTCCTTTCTTTTCTGCCTCTTGAGGAATCAGGCAGGGTTTCCCTCTATCCCCTCTCTTGTTCATACTGGTTATAGAAGGGTTTAGTCTGTTAATAGTGGATGCAAAGCGGAGTGGTAAGATTAAAGGCATTAAAATTTCTTATCAACTTTCTCTCACTCATCTACTTTTTGTAGATGACGTGATCTTATTCGGCCTGGGTACTTTTGAGGAATGGTTAGCCTTCAAAGCCATACTTGATATTTTCTGTGAGGCTTCAGGTATGAGTATTAATGTGAATAAACCAAGTTTTCTCCACAATGATCTGAGTATGGACATTCTCCAAAGAATTACAGATATTCTCCCTTTCAGAGTGGATGATATTCGAAAAGGGTTTGGCTATCTTGGCTACTTTCTTAAGCCATCTGGTTATCTGGTAAAGGATCACTAAAGGATTGGCTCTAGCTGGTATCAAAATTTGAAAGGAAAATTTCTCATTGGACAAATAGATTCCTTTCCATGGGAGGTCGACTTGTCCTCATTCGTTCTGTTTTATCTAGCATGCCAGTTTATTGGATGGCTTTGGTTCCGATTCCATCCTCTATTTTAGACAAGCTCAGAAAGATGATTTTTGCGTTTTTGTGGGGCTCTTCATCAAAGACTAAAAAATTCCATCTTGTGGAATGGAAACTTTTGGCTCGTCCTACCTCTCATGGTGGCTGGGGTATTAAACATCTTCCTAGCTTCAATGTTTCCTTGAGAATGAAAAGCTTTTGGCTAGCTTTAAATATCAAGGGAATTTGGAATCTTCTTATTGCAGTCAAATATCTGAGAAATAGACCGCTACATTTGTGGTTCAAGGAAAAGAAATTCATTTCTAGGAATGCCTCAATTGTCTGGAGGGGCTTCATCTCTACCATTTCCTAGATTGGAAAAGGAATCATCTGGAAAGTAGGAAATGGTGAATCCATCAGTTTGGGTGTAGATCCATTCATTGGTATGGGTTCTCCTTTTGTATTGCCAAGAGATTTAAGGGATTACTTAGAATACTATGGCATCAGCACCCTTGCTCAAGCCCGTAACCAAACTCCCTTTGCCAATGGCTATTGGTTCTCATCTGAAGATCTGGATCTCATCGGTGAATGGAAAATAGCGTGGGACAATTTTATTAGGGGATTGGATTATGGCCGCATTCGTCTTAGTGATCAGATTGATACTATTTCTTGGTCCTATAATAACTATACAGGTCCAATAAGCGCTGCTGAAGGATACTGTTAGGTATAACTCTCGATTCTATATTATTCCAATGCCAATGCATATATTTATACATTTCAGGCGGTGGTTGAGATTCCGACCAGCCTATCCATATTCCTACGTAACTGTTCAGCTTCCTATTCTTTATTTATTTATTTACAATATATAATCCCTACGGATTATATTCTAACAATCCCCCTCTTAATCTGAAGGGGTGTTCGTAAGTCCGAGCATGTTTCTGAATCTTTCAAACTTTTCTTGTCCAAGCGCTTTGGTGAAGATGTCTGCAATTTGATCATTTGTGGAGCAATGTCGAAGATGGACTGTCTTGGTCTCTACATGATGTCGAATCAAATGATACTTTGTGTTGATGTGCTTGGTTCGATCATGGAATCTAGGGTTCTTAGCCAGCTTGATTGCAGAAGTATTGTCGACCAATAATGGAGTCGAGTTTTCTTGTTTTTCTTGCAAATATTCAAGTATCTTCCTGAGCCATACTATTTCTTTCATTGCTTCAGATGTAGCCACATATTCTACTTCTGTTGTTGAATCTGCCAGAACTGACTGTTTGCGTGATCTCCATGAGACAGCTGCTGATCCAAGACTCATAGTGTATCCAAAAGTTGATACTCCTGTCTCCTTATTGCCATCAAAATCTGAGTCTGAGTGCCCAATAAGTTTGAAGTCATCCACTTTAGAGTACTTGAGTCCAACGTCTTGAGTCCCCTTCAAGTATCTTAGAACCCTCTTTGCAGCTGACCAGTGTCCTTCACAAGGTTTATGCATGAACCTTGAAAGTATGCCAACAGCATAAGAAATATCTGGTCTAGTTGTTGTAAGGTAGATAAGACTCCCTACAAGTTGTCGATACTTGGTCGCATCCTTAAATTCTTTTCCTTCGCTTGATGTGAACTTCATTTTCTGTTCCATTGGAGTAGAGATAGGGTTGCATTTTGTCATGCAAAGTTTGTTTAGTAGTTCTCCAACATATTTTTTCTGAGATAGGAATATGTACTTAGGATGTTGAGTGACTTCAATTCCTAAGTAATAGTGGAGATGTCCCATATCTGTCATTTCAAAGATCTTTTTCAAATCTTTCTTTATGGATGCTATATAGCTCTCATTGTTCCCTATCATCAAAAGATCATCTACATACACCACAAGATACACAACTGATCTTCCCACTTTCTTTATAAACAGTGTTGCATCATCAAGATCAAAATGTTCAAAATTTAACTTCAAAAGATGCTCGGTTAACTTTTCATACCATGCGTGAGGCGC